>PVKE010013819.1:0-35957 GCA_004027555.1 Craseonycteris thonglongyai
TATGCTTCCAAAATCAGAAACATGGGGAGATTCTAACAATTCAATGTTTTTTAACCCAGCTTGCTTTTCTCCTAATTGCAAGCTTTGCATCTTCTAAATTCTCTGATATCGCCAAGGAGGAAGAATAAAAGGTTCCCCAATGTTTTTCCTTACTTTTCTCTCGGAAACCAATATCGCTGTCAGCTTTCCAGACATGATAGGTAAAGAGGGAATGCTAATTTGGTTCTGCGAGTATTTAAATTGGCTGGAAAGACCTGCTTGAGTGTGTGGTAACTTTCAGACTGACTTTCTAAGAAAGTTATTTTCACAGTCTCACAAGGAGACCTTAATGGTTGCTTCTCAGTCTTAAACTTCCAAGATAATACTTTTGATGTTTACATATTTCTATAAAATCACAATAAACTCAACCAAAAAATGTTTAGGAAGCCATCAAACTGAAAAAAACAATTTTTTTCCTAATGGTTGTAATTTTGATCAATAGGGTGTGACAACTGGTCAGATGGAAAATCACTTCTCAATACAAGATATTGGCAAATATCACTTTTCCAAGACAATCTGTTCTTCCAAAATAATTTCTCACAAAAGCTGTAGAAATTCAGGCATCTCCCTACTGAACATTATAGAAAGATCCTATTTTGTTTAATATTACATTTGAATATGATGCAATTTGAACCAAGAAAGAAAAGGCGAAAGACAAAAAAAAATCTTTGTCACAGGGATGACCTATTTCACAGCTCTCAGTTCAACTTGCAAAGTATTTTAAGTGGGAAGTGGAAGTTGCTAGAAATACTGCATTTTTAAAGAAGAAATATTAAAATAATATAATAGGGCTATGCTGAGAGCAAGAAAATTATGTTAACATGGGGAAAAAGGAACAAAACAATGATTTGCATTTCTTATCTGGTAGAGCTTGATTGAATTATCTTAAACTTCAGATTGAGAGTTTAGGGACTCCTGCTTGAAAACTGAGTAGTAGTTGGTAAATAAATCTAAAGGAGACCACAGAAGAAAATTGTCAGAAATAAGATACTCAACTAACCTAGCACAATGCAGACACATGCTTTGTGATTTTTGGTTTTTTTAATGCTTAGCAAGTTAAAAAGACCTGAAGAACTGGGAAGGCTTTCTCCTCGGGTCTTTGGATGAAACACAAAAGCAAAGGAGGGAGAACTATCCACTTCTGTCAGTTACGGACTACAAGGATGTAATGGCTTTCCTCTTAAACTACCTTTTTGTTTTTCACAGAGTGATGAAAGTGCAAAGTGTTGCCTACGTTGGTGTGACAGCCCAATCAAAGTGAACCATTCCCTGTGTTAAAATCCCATTAAAAATGTTATATAGCTTTTGAACATAAACTTAAACACATACCAGCAGGCTAATTTCTTTTTTGTGTTGCCGTTTTAATGGAGAGAGACAATGTTTCTTTACCTATACATGAAAGACCATTTTAAAGAGCATTTCTTAGCTACAAATAATAAATGTGAGTAATGGGGAAAATATTACAAGCCTAATATTTTCTACAATTTATTAATTGAATGAATGTATTATAAATTGTGAAAATTTTATAAAGTTATTTTTGTTTCCCATGCATGTATAATCAACTAATATCTCCTTCAAATACATGTTAATAGATAGGCACACACATGAACCAAAATAAACACACATAAAATAGATTTTTGGCTTCTCAGAACCTTAGCAGAATACAAGCCTTCTTGCCCCATTTCACTAGATTCCCCTATTTCAGGGATGAAAAATATGGCACTAACACAGAAGATCAGCAGGTTTCATCTCACCTGCCAAGTCTCTTCCATTGCTAGTGTCAGTCAAGGGCAGAACGCTGAGAAACATTCTGAGATCAAATGTAAGTTCAGCCCCAAATGGTTTTATAATCGATGAGTCATGGCCTCTCGGGTAAAGGGTGGGTGGCGACATAGTTACTCTCCATTTCAGTTGATCTCTCTCTAAACATTTTTGCTTTTAGAGACATGGCAATACATACCTCAGAAAACAAATTAGCAACTAGTCAAAATTGACAGGTGTTGGGTCTGTAGGTATACTGGATATATAATGGCAAGAAATGGAGAGGTGTGGAAAAGTAGGTACATCCCACTAAGACAATTTAATATGTAACTAATATCATTCAGTTAAATATTTATTAGTTCAGTTTATCACAATGAAATCTTTTAGATGGGGCACAAATTCTTAGCACTGGCCAACTCACTGTGCTCAGTGGAAACAAGTGCACATTACAGGGTCAATATTCACGAAGAAGCTACACTTCCCTTTTCTAGATAGTTAATCCAGGAAACAATGACATTATGACATCCCAAAGTAGCCACTCTAACAAGACCTCAGGCATGGTCAGCAGGACCCTCTACATTCCCTACAGAGCCTATATTCTCATTAAAGAGCAAGACTTTCATCTGATCTTTAAGGTAGCCTTTTCACAATCCAAATGACCATGTCCAATAAAAAGGAAGAAAAAGACCCCTCCACGACCTTGTCTCTCTTCTCTAATGCTCCAGGGCTCCTCCACGTAGGAAGATGATGACCTTTTATAGCTTCCTCTGGAAGTCACTCATGTCCAGAAACTTCTAAAGATTAACTGTCTACACTGTTTCCTGGAAGAAATGAATGACAGCTATGGAGAAAGGTACATAAAACTTCAAATTGTGTAACTTCTTAGCACCATAGTTTACAACCATCTGTTAATAGGTTACAAATTTGGCTGTTGACATTCATGAAAATTCTAGACTCTTAATCATCTCATTTTAAGTCATAAAGCTATTAATTATTACCATATCAAAAAATGATTTGGTAGAGTCAGGCAAAGAATTCTTTTAGGTATGCAATTCTAATCCTCATAATAAAGACAACCAGGACAGAGTAAAGAGAGTTTGGCATTTAAACTCTTATTTATCATTCTTTATAATAAAACACATAAGCTACTGGAGAGTTTCAGCAATGCTACCTCAGTGTACTTAGCTGTTAAATCAATAAAATGTCATATGTTTTGACAGGACAGTGGTTATAAAGCAACTAACTTCAGCTTTTGGCCCATGGTAGGCATTAAATAAATGGTAGACATTATTATTTTATTAACTTTTGTACAAGGGTAGAAGTTAAGCTGTGTATCTATAGAGCTATCTAAGTGAGCTACACACTTCCTTAACCAGGTTTTTATGTCACACAAATGTATGCCAGAAATTAAATTCAGTTCCTTTGTTATAAACCAAGCTTTTAGGTTATTTTTCTGAAGATCATATAATTCTTCATCTTACATTTATCCTTTCAGTTGGAGGATTTCTACTTGTCCACCATTCAGGAATTAATCTAGACCTTACTTCTTTCAAGAAATTTTCTCCCTGTCACCCTCTTCCTATCACTCAGGGTGGGTAGGTATCACTTTTTTTCTCATATCATCTTACCTATATGACTATCATAGTATCCATAGCAGTTGTGTTGTGTAATTATCCTTTGTTTTACTGTTTTCTCCTTATATTATGGCCAGAATCTTGAATTTATAGCCACAGTATCAGACAGGTAGTGAGTGTTTAATAAATGCATACTGAGTGAATAAATGTCAAATATCTTTTAAAGAATATAACTATAATTCTATTTAAGTTAGAACTTTCCTAGACATTTGCTTAACATCTTTATCAAGATAAAGAATGAGGGGAAGCCAGGATGACTCAGTGGGTTAAGCACTCACTTTGCAACCCCAGGGACTGAGGATCGAATCCTGGCCCCGGCCCATGCAGGCCCATATGCTAAACTGGGGAGTGCGCCCAGTTCGGTTCTCACTGGGGTGAGACCCCAGCCCAGTTCCTGCCCTGTGCAGCTCTGCACTCACCTGTGGAATGAAACTATGTGGAAAAACCAATGATGTACAACTATGGAGACTGTTCTGGGCCCTCCCCCTTCTCTCTGTATCTCTCTCTCTCTCTCTCTCTCTCTCTCTCTCTCTCTCTCTCTCTCTCTCTCTCTCTTTCTCTCTCTCTCATTCTCTCTGTTAAAAACAATAAAAATACATCCTAAAAAAAAAAAGAATAAAAGATACAATCTACTGAGCATTTTATACATATCAAGCACGGTGCTAAAGAACTTCCTTGTAGTATATCATTAAGTCCTCTCAAAAACCCTATAGAGAAGGTTCTATCACAATCACTAAATAAGGAGAAACTGAGGCTTGGAGAGCAAAGGTAACTTGCCTGAGGATGCAATATTAATGAATGGGTAAATTATCCTTTATACCTATATGTTCTGGCCCCAAAGTCCAACATTTAACCACCAAGTCATACCTGCATTCTGCAAAATTTCCCAGTTTTTAACTCAAATCTTATTTAAGGTCAACCATAGTGTGTATCGCTACATACACATGCAAATAAAATGGTAGCAAATAAATCAATGCATAGTGCAAATACTCCAGGCATTAGCATAAAAGGTCTTTGAGGCAACCATGACTGGTTTTAGGAGTTGTAAATTCTGTACAAATCTCAAAATCTGAAGAAAGGTGGCAGATGGTAACTAGAAATGTTCCTGACAATGCCAACTTGCCTGGATTTGAGGGAGGGGAAACCCACAGGCAGACCATCTAAAAGAACTGCAGACAGATTCTAATGAAAATTAGGTTCACATGAAAATTAACTCCAGAAAGAGAGAAACAATATGCGTCGGCAAAGTATCAAATCAACTTTCAGGTGTAGCACTCGGTTTTTTAACCTTAGTATAAAAAGTCAGTCCACAGTATTTCACTGTCACAGATGTATACCACACGAATGCATGAGAGTAAATATCACAGAACGATAATTTTTCGCTTAAAGCTTGCATCTGTCAACAGCTAGGCTTTAAACTGACCAAGTGTTCTATAGAGAAAAGAGTTTGGAGTTATTTTGGAGTTGCTTTGATGATGTTCTTCACCGTGAAAAAACAATTTTCAGAAAGCAAACAGGATGCTTGGCAGAATGTGAAAAGGGAGAGAAACTAACACCGTGCTGAAGAATTTCATTGGATTTCACTGTCTGAGCCTTAGAACCAGAAGCAAAACATCTTCCACTGACAAAAAATAACCCCTTTCTCTACAAAGGGCAATATTTAGACCAGAATCCAAGGACCTCAGAAAAATACAATAGGAGTTGTGGCCACACATTTATATTTTATGAGGTGACAAAAATAATTAATATTTTTATTTTTACTAATAGAAGACACTGAGCACTATTTTAATACTATTAGGAGTCAAAGGAAAGAGAGTAGAAGAAAAGATCTGTTGTCTCTGCAATTTTCTCTGTTTTCTTAATGCAATTTTACAAAGCAAGAACTAGGGTCATATGGAAGTAATGGCAAGTAAACAAAATATACAAAAGGAAAATTTTCTTCTCTGCAGAATATAATCAGCCTGTGGTATTCAATGTCACTGAAGATCAGAGTGTCAAATACTGTGGCTGAAGTTAAAAAGAAGCTGACTATTTTAAGTACAATAGGAATAATGACAACGGGACCACAAAGTGAGGGGTGGTCAAACCCCAAGATACAGATAAATAACCTCGGAGGCCTTGAAAGGTTTGCTTTAGTTTCTACGCGTTGCTCCTAAACCGGAATTCTGATTGGGCTGCGGGTATCTGAGGCCAAGCACAGCCGCATGTCTCACCTGCCTTCATTAGCAGCTTCGGTGGCAGATATCCATGGCAGCATCAGAAAAACGACAAAGCATGGGACATTTCCGTTTCCTGCTAATTCGATGACTTTCTTTGCTTATTACTGACAGACTTCTATGAAGAGTGGTTTTTCTTACTATTAATAGTAAAAACTTAATGCCACTTAGAACCATTTAAATCACGAATTGTTTACAAATAGCTTAGAAATAAATCCAAGGGACTTCTTTAAGGAAATAAAAGCGAGGCTTATTTTACTTTTCATTACCGGTATATGTCAATTGCTGATAAGATAAAGTTTATCCTTCCTCTTATGGAAACATAATTTTGATAGATACATCTCATTTTTAATACCCATGCATGAGAGTACCATTTGTGGTAGATTTGAGTTTTAGTATGAAAAGAAAATCTAGAAAGGTGACGGTAGTGGGTAGAATAATGACCACCACCACCCTTCCCCCAAGACGTCCACGTCCTGCTTCCCAGAACTGGTGAGTAAATCACCTTAAATGGCAAAGAGGACTTCGCAGATTAAATTAGGGATCTTGAGCTGGGAAGATTACCCTAGATTCTCTGGATTAGCCTTTTGTAACCAAAGAGGTCCTTATCAGAGGGAGGTAGTAGTAACAGAGCCAGAGACCCTGAGATGATGATGGAAGTAGACGTAAGAGAGAATGAGGGAGAAAAGGGGAAAAGGAGACTTGAAAATGCTATGCTTCTGGCTTTGAAGATAGAGGAAGGGGTCACATGTGAAGGAATGCAGGGGCCTGTAGAAGTTGGAAAAGACCAGGAAATGGATTCCCCAGGAGGCACCAGAAGAAACGGCAGCCCGCCAACATGCCAATTTCAGAGCTTCTATCCTCTAGAAATGTAAGATAATAACTCTATGTTGTTTGAAACCACTACATTTGTGGTAATTTGTCACAGCAGAAATAAAAAACAAATGCAGACTTTGACACAGGAAGTGGGCTGCTGCTCTACAAAACAACTGGAAATGTGGAAGTGGCTTTGGGAATTGGTTAGAGGCAGAGGCTGAATAATGTTGATGGCCATGACAGGAAGAGCTCAGCTTGCTTTAAACAGACTGTAGGTAGTAACGTGGATATTAGTGACGCTGCTAGTGAGGATTCAGATGAAAGCGAGGAGAACAGTAGTGAAGACCTGCATATTCTTAAAGAATATTTAAATCGCCATAAACTTACTACTGGTAGGAATGTGGGCTTTAATGACCTTGTTAGTGAGGGCTCAGAAGGAAATGAGAAATAAGTCATTGAAAACTGAAGTAAAGGGGATTCTTATTATATAATAGCAGAAAGCTTAGATGAAATTTCTGTAAGGTATGGAAAGTGGAAGTCCTAACTGATCACAGGGTATTAAGCTACAAAGATTTCCAAGCAAAGTGTTGAAGGTGTGGCCTAATTTCTTTTTGCTGTTTATAGCAAAATATAAAAGGAAAGAGAAAATTGAAGGGAAAATCTCATAAGCAACAAAACAAAATAATAAAACAGGACTTGAGATTTTGAAAATTCTCCACTGTTCTAAATGTCAAAAAAATGTGTGGTTTTAGGACTTCTGAACTCTAAAGCTATAAGATCCTAAATTTGTGTTGTGTTAGGCCTTTAAGTTTAGGAAAATTGCCACATCAGCGAAAGGAAACTAATGTAGTGGTTAAAATGAGGAGCCCCAGGTGAAGAAAGAATGTTTACTTTGGGAAGGAGACGCTGAGACATAGGTACTCTAGGATTCACTGATGAGTCAGTCTCCTGCAGACTGACACACACTGCCGTCTCATTCCTTTACTTAGACCTGGAAAGTTTAAATTTGTCTATGGTGCCCATAAGAACTGTAACATCAACAAACCATCCCCAAAACTGAGTGACTTAAATGCTGCGATACATTATTTCTCATAAGTCTAAGGGGGTCACCTGGGAAGTTCTGATGGGCTCGCTCCTGGGTCTGCCGTCAGGAAAAATCTGTGGGGTTCTGACTGGTCTGGCATGGCCTCAGCTGGGATGACATGGCTCTTTCGCAGACACAGTCTCACCCTGGAGCAGGGTAGCCTGGCTTGTTCTCAGAGCAGCAGCAAGGCTCCAGAAGACAAAACAGAAGCATGCGAGGCCTCTTGAGGCCAAGGCTCTGAACTGACAAGACCATCACTTCTGCTGACCAAAGCAAGTCTCACAGTCTCACAACTGGTCCAGAGTAAAGGGGCGTGGAAAGAGAGCCCACCTATTTAAGGAAGGAGTTGCCAAGCCCGATGAAGGTAGGTTGTAGGAATGGATAAAGAAATGGTGCCATTTTCCCATCAAGGTATCACAATGTCCATAACAAAAACGATGATAGTGAGTCAAATGAACAATAGGCCCAGGAACGCATATATACCTGTAAAAGAGCAGTTTTTTAAATCATTCAACTAATTGCCTGGTTCAAGTTCTAGAAGACAAGGCAGCAAAGGAGGCAGGAGAACGAGTAAGACTGATTCAGTGGTATAATACAAGCAAAGTATCTGTAGGTAGCAGAGACAGAAATGAAGGCTACAAAATATGACTGTTACCCTACAGTGGGAATGAGTCACTGACATATTTTGCTTCTGCTGGGATGGCTTTTACCTTGTCACAAATGTAAAATTCCTCTGATTATCAATGACAGTTGCTCTTTGCACAAATAATCTTCTGATACATTGATATCATTAGTTTGAGTCCATTATATAACCTTTCTTTTAAAAAGGATTAACCTACACAATCAACACTTAAATGAAAAAATTATACATGCAATTAGCCTGAAAGTCAGCTAAAATTAAACAGGGATTTGAAATAAGACCCATCATATTAATTTTCTGGAAACCACCTTACACAGTAATCTAGAACAATAAAGACCCGAGTGGCACGACAAAATGCTGTAACAGGGAAATGTGTGAAAGACTAGAAACATTTTTACTCAAAGGAAAAGTTTGATAACTCAGAGCCTCCCACTTCCACCATGATTCCATAAAGAATAATTCAAGATGTATTGCCTAGAATCTAGGCAATTGTTGATCTAGGCCCTAGATCAACAGCAATAAACAATATCATAAAGATGCTTAAGGATCTATCATTGTTTAATAGCTGAGCTCTACCTAAATTGATTTAAATATTATTTTGAAACTGAAATTTTTTTTTGAAACTGATCTGAAACTATTATGGCCTAATAATAAACACTTCCATTTGTTTGCATTTAAAAAGCAATACAGAAAAGTTATCCAATTTAGGGGAAGCCATGCTAAATCAGCAGTTGGGCACCTGCCTTGCAGTAGCAAGGTCCAGGGTGCAAGCCCTGGCCCTGGCCGTGCAAACCCACATGGTGAACTGCGACACAATTGGTAACTGCCCAATGGCATGGCAGGGTATTTTCTCACCTCCCATGCAGGGGGTCCTCAGTTCAGTTCCCCCTCTGTGCAGCCCCACGTAGTAGTCCCAACTGTGTGAAATGAAACTATGTTACAACTAATGATGTACAACTATGGAGACTGCTCTGCCCTCCCCCCACCCCCATCCCTGCCCTCACTAGCACCACCACCACACACACTTAACTCTTCTCACTGTCCCTCAAATCAATAAAATAAATCTTTAAAAAATAAAAGTTATCCAATTTAATCTTCACTACAACCCATGAGGTAGATACTATTCTTCCATTTCAAAGTGATTAAATGTTTTATGTATATTTATACAACAAAATTGTAGGATTGGGTTTCTATCTAAAAAAAAATTTTCAAAATTACCTTTTTTTGCATCTCAAGCCTGCCTTCTATACCTATACCTATGTAAAAGTGGAAGTGATATGCAACAAGGTAAAACCCTGGTATGCTCAAGACAAAGGTATGTCCTTAATATCAACAACTAGACATTTTCCAGTGTCATAGTAATTTATGAAACTCGCCAAATCTACTGATACCCACCTCCTGGACACATGGTAGCTTTATACTCCTTTTTTGTTGTTGTTGGATGGGGTCAAATGACTAGAACTGGCCATAGAGACAAGAAAGGACATGTGAGTCACTTCTAAAGCATAGCATTTAACCATCTGATGAAAGAACAACCAAAGTTTCCTTTGCCCCTGGAAAGTGGTCAGCAATGTTCAACTTGGTGGATATGTCATCAGCCTGGGTTCCTGAGTGACCACAAAGAGAGTAATTGGAGAATCCGTGCTATACACAATAGGCAGGTACTATCAGCCAGAAATAAACCTCTGCTAATATAAGCCTCCGATCTGTTCATTACAACAGCATAATCTAGCATATCTTTGCTGGTGTTCATTTCTGTCTAAGAGAAGATTCTTTGTAAGTTGCACCAAATGCATACACTATTCTAACTGTGAAGAGTAACCAACTAATCTCAACATTGCAACAAAACACAGGATCAGCTTAATGAGACATGACCACATATAAGCAGACTGACCTATGTGTGAGCAAAATAAAAAGGCATTTCCAGGAAATAAAATATAATAGTGAACATGACATTGTTTCTCACAGTGTCAATGGTAAATTCAGTTGTTGTTGTTTTTAACTTCTAGTTTGTTACAGACCAAAGGTGATCTTGCCATGTGAGTTCAGGTGATCCTACTGACTAGTTCATAGCTAGTGGCCTCCTGTGACTCCTCATGTGAATATGACAACACCCAAACTGTTTGATGAGATGTGCGTTCTCAAATTATTGTAGAAATTTTTGAAACCTTACTTTCAATTCCTGTAACTAAATTGTTGCAGACCGGTTATCACATGTCTGTGGGCTTTTGTCAGTCCAGTTTAACAACACTTTGAGTAGCACTGCTTAATCCAATGTTTCCTTGCTTTGTCAGAAACTCAGAATACAGTGATCCCTCGTTTTTCGCGGTTAATGGGGACCAGAACCTTCCGCGAAAGCTGAAAAACTGCGAAGTAGGATTTGCCCCTAGGAATTTTCGTGTATGCGGGTACAAGAATGTTTTAAATATGGAAACAGTATTCATACTTTCCTCATTTAAGACAAAAATTACAACAGTATACGTATTTACTTAAACGTGTCAGTGCTAATCAATAAGGTGAATTACAAAACCTTATACAGTAATAAACATGAATCCACATTGCTTTCTGAGAGAGGCGAAGAGTCTTGTGTGGGTGGCGGAGGAGAGGCTCTCACGTGACTCGTAGAAGCGTTAGGCTCCCTCGGAGACGCTTCTGCTGGAGGCGCTGACGGGAGAGCCGGGGGCTTTACCTTGGAGAGAAACATGGTGATGGGTAGTTGTTGTCTTTGTTTTTTCTTTTCCTTCACAATTCCCCTGTACAAGGACATAACCCTGTCAACTCGATGGCTGAACTCGACAGCTCGAACCCTATTGTCGTCCATGTCTTGTGCAAATTGTTGCATCGCTCTTGCCATGTTGCACAATTGTTGCAGATTCTCCAGGGTAAGGCCACGCTTTTCAGTTTCTTCTTCGTCTTCCTCTTTGTTTTCAGTGAGGGAGGGGTAGCCTCCCTCCCTGATGAGGTTAGGAAACTTTTCCTCCACGTAACGACAAGCAGCATCGTTGTCAGCAGGGGAAGCCTCACCATACAGAAGCACGTTTCTGAGGCCGTATCTTTTTTGAAATGTTTCGAACCAGCCTTTGCTGGCTGAGAAGCCTCATCCTCGAGGAGGCGAATCACTCCTGGCGGCGCTAGTACTGGCTTGAGGTTCGTCAGCACCTTCTTCAGCCTCTTCATGGTCGTCATCGGGCAAGATTGGGTCGTAGAGAGCTTTGGCCTTTGTCCTGATCATATGAGTGTCCAAACTCACTGTCTTTTTCCTGCCATCAGCACTCCACAATGCCCGTGCAGCTTCCATGTTCACAATTCTGTTATGACGCGGAGTGACCACACGTTTCGCTTCTTTATTGAAGGTGATTGAAGCAGTTTTGCGGATGTTTGCTTCCTCTTTCTTGATGTACCGCACTGTAGATTCCTTCACCCCGTCATGGCGTGCCACAGATGCATCACTTCTGCCCTCTTTGATCATATCTAAAAGTCTCACTTTTTCGCTGATGGTCATCATCTTCTTCCTCTTGGGCGCCCCGGAGGAAGCTCTCGCAGGGGCACAGCGCTTAGGCGGCATTATAAGGGCTTCATTAATAAAAAAGTGATCGCTTAAACAAAACAAGTGATCGCCAACACAACACTAAAATACAGTATGCGAGACAGTCCACATCATGGACAAGACTGGCGAGATACAACAAGAGAAGATGCTAGGTGAGGCTGCGATGATGCGCAGACAATCAGCTCACAGGGATAAATCCACTCGTCCTCTCATGGGTCGATGTCGCCCCGGAAACCCATCCCGCGCCTTTATGAGAGCCCGTGGGATGGACTCTGAGTCAGCTCATCTCTTTGTGTGACGTGCAGGGATCCTTCTCTCGGGCATCCACATGAAACAATGCTCCTTTCCGCCATGTGGCTGCCGACATGGTTGTATTTTTTCATTTTTATTTTTTGATGGATATTTTGGGAAAACCCGCGAAGCACTGAAGCCGCAAAACATGAAGCGCGAAGTGGCGAGGGAACACTGTATTTTATAGTCGGTTAATAAAAAACAAACATAAAGAAACTGCTGAATAGTATTACATGAAAACAAGGTGAATGCTCTGGAGAGCATTAATAGAACTTTGGTGATGAAACAAATATGTCGGTTCTGTGGATCATAAATATTTCACTTCACCAACCTTACTAAGCATTAATTCCAAATGGGAAAGACTTAACAGTTAAGTCAAAACATGGTGTATTTTATAGTTCATTGCACAGAAGTATTCCTTAGAGATAGTAAACTACCTAGAGCTTCCATTCCCTAGGCTAGGTCTGATATTCTCGGGTAATCTTTTGTGGTCTTAAATAAATAATTGCAGTTATAGGAGTGTGGAACAAATTGTATAGATGAGTCTGAACAGTGTACACAAGATTGACAATCATTATGAGAAGTCTAGTTTCCATTCTTAGCAGGCAGCAAAACCATTTAAAAAGGTTCCTTAGCATAATTTACTCCTATGTGAGCATACTACCCATGAGAATTTTTATCTTAAAAATGGTGTGTATGTATACACATGAACAAACATACAACAGAAATATATGTCTATGTATATATACCAATGTTTCCCAACCTTGGCACTATTGACATTCTGGGCCAATAACCTAGAGCTGTTCTGTACATTGTAGAACATTTAGGGACATCCTTGGCCTCTCCTCCATTTGATGCCTGTTGTGATAATCAAAAATGTGTTTCACATAGTGCCAAGATTCTCATGGGGGGAAAAACTGTCCTTGGTTTGAGAATTAATGATATACACTATGTATATATCTGTCTTGGTCCATAGACTACTGTAACAAAATACCACAGACAGAAGAGCTTATAAACAACAGAAATGTATTTATCTCAGTTCTGGAGGCCAGAAATCCAAGATCAAGGTGCTAAAATAGTACCATTCTCTGGTATTTTACCTGGTTCATATCTAGCAAGCACCTTCTTGCTGTGTCTTCACGTAGGGGAAGCCATAGGGGTCTTTCTGGAGACTCTTTTTATAAGTACTAATCCCGTTCATGAGGATTCCACCTTCATGACTAAAGAATCCCCCCTCCCCCCAGGGTCCCAACTGATAATATCATCATCTTTGGGGGGCAGGATTTCAACACATAAATTTGAGGGAGACACATTCACCCCACAGCAATATCTTTTAATCTATAAATTTATTAATTTCTTGAAAAAACTTCCAAGAAAGTTTAATTCATTAAAAAGCAAACAAGTATATTCTCTTCATGAAAGCAAGTTAGAACAAAACATTAAAAGCATCACTCGGTCAACATTTTATGCAAGTGATTTAAAAGTACTTAAATTATGTCCCAATTGGGTGTTCAATAGACCGAATCAGGTAATGGTCTTTGTGAAGCAAAGTGCCCAATATCACTCAGAAATAAATGCTAGGTACAAAATACTTAAATAACTCGAAGTGGACAGGAAGGGGAAAATAACGTTAAGACACATGGGACGTGAGTCTCCACGCGGAAGTGCGGGAATACTGGTCAGAAGCCATTCTCTCACTCCCCTCCCGGTACTGGGGACCCTGCACTTGAACAGGCATAGTTGTCATGGACTGTGGACAGCTCTGGGGTTCTGTCCAGTCAGGCCTCGGGCAGTGCTGGAGCCGCTTTATTTGTGGCAGGCAGCCTCCTCACATTTCTGCTACTTCAGCCTCAAGAAAGTTGCCATGGAGACTGGCAAGGAGATGACCGTCAGCCAGGCCGAGAAAGAGGATTTTAAGTTGAAAGAAATGCGGGCATGTGCGCGCGCACACACTCAAACTCTTACACATACTCCCCAAATAAACACAATCCACGTTTTAAAAATACACTTCGTGTCACTGTCTATTCGGGGAAATGGTTAAACCGTGGCTTTTTCTCTTACTTGCTCCCAAAAACCTCACCAGCTAAGGAGCGGTGAATGTAGTAGGAAAAAAAGCACCTACTAAACGTCACCCATCACCGCTCATGAACGCCCAGCTAGTGGGCATCTGACTGCAGAAGCTGTTTGCTTGGCAAAGAGAATTATGGAAAGAAAAGTAAAATGATATGGTAAATGAAGTTCTTTATTTGGTGAAAGCAAATATGATTTAGTCAAACTATAAAAATATGGCCCAACATTTTCTTTTATTTGCACATACAAAACATAAAAATAACAAGGCTTTGCAGACTTGATCTTTAATTTTGGAAGGACAGCTGAATTTGGACTTCCTTTAGCATTCTGAACAGCTTCTGACTTTATCCAGCATACAGCTTTTAGAGCACTTCCTACTTTAACCTCCATCTCAGGGTATTTTGGCAAAAAATTATGATCAAATCCTGAAGTATGTCTACTTGTAAATTGGTGAGCAGGAAATACAGGGAGGTCGTAAATCCTTCAGAATTCCCTAAAACAGCATCAGGAACTTGTCCCCTATTAGTGCATAGATCACTTAGAGTTTATCTGGAGAGTAAATTTCTGTATGCAGTATGCATTTAATAAGATCCCGGTTTCTATAAGCTTTTATCCCAGTATAGGCAATATGCAGGAAATCATTTCTATAATTCAGATTATTGGGGTAAGGACTGTGCAAGCAATCCCTCAAACAGTGACAGAAAGGAGAGGGGAAGTTTGCAAGATAAAACTTACTGCTCCTTATGAAAGTCAGGCTGACTGTCCAAAGACTGGTGGTTTCTATGCATGAACAACTAACTTAATCAGAAAACGCTGACTATGGTGAATTGGATGGTCTCTTTTCTTCCCTCTCCTGAAGACAAATTCCCTTGGAGATATTACTATGTGGGCTTCTGTGTGTACCCCTGATAAACTGACCCAAAGCAGTTCACTTACAGTTTAAGTTGAAGCTTTGTTTTCCAGGCTTGGGAAACACTGCAGTCATACAACATCATCACTACACGTATATCAGACCCTTAGTGTTCTATATTCCTCCTGATGACCAACTACGCCTGGATTTTACATGGTCCTTTGTCACTATATAAACACAACCTGCTGAGATTGCAAAGAAACTAACTGGTTTAATGGAGTTAATACGCACCAAGTTAATACAATTCAAATCAGCTTGTGGTCTATGTATTAGCAACATGTGAATGAGTCATCTCATTTGATTCCCCATTCTGCTTGCCTGCTGCATGATACAACAAAAGGTAGGAGTCTGTCTAGACAGAAGTAATTCAATCAAACCTTCTCTTTATATAACCCACTGAAAGTGATACCACATATTTTCCCCCACATATGTGACCATGGAAAATGATAGTAGTAACATGAAATTTTACCATCGTTTTAAGGACAACCCAAAACAACAAAAATTAATTAAAATAAATTTTTGTTTTAAGGTTAAAGACGTGCTTTGTTAAAGGAGGTTGGATTTTTATTACAGCGTACAGAATAAAAGTAAGTCTTCATTCTGTGACATGACAACGCTGATTGTATTAAGCCATAACATATTTATGTATACATTGATCTTAGCCCTACAAAGAATTCCTCAAAGAGATCTTGGTAAACCTGTTTAAAAGCTGGACTGAATTGACTACCCCACCCCCATTCTACCCCCACACATTCCTGTAAATGTGATGGCGTTGTTTTCAGCAAAAACGAACGTAAGCATGTTTAATAAGGGCTATGACTTTTAACTTTTCACAAATGAAAGGAGTACTACGCTTGTGAGTCTCCACTGACACATTAGGCTTTGACATTACTTCAGTTAAATGATTTGTAAGCAAAACGCTTATAAAGTTAGTTAACTTAAAAGGCATCCTGGGAAAAACAAAGAAAGGCAAAAATAGCAATTTTCTTTCAGAGAAGCAATTGCATGGAGGATAATTTTCCTTCCCTGAGATAAGGCAAGAAGCAAATGGATATTTTTTTCACAAATTATTTCATTTATATCAACATAAGGGCTGTTAAGACTGGAGTCATTTCCAACATATATGACTTCGATAACCTTAGAGATCATTGGGATCGTGAATTAGGTTTTTGGCTTATTTGTTCCAAGTTTCTTTATTAAAATTTACCTGTTCGACATTTCATATGTCTCTAAAAGTTTCATGAATCCTTTGCACATTGCCTAACGTGCCTGAAGATACATGGGCTCCAAATAATAAGTCACCCCAGTCTCAGCCATTATTATATATTTAGATTAGATTATCACACAATTAGACAGTATTGTAGATAACGGAGGACAAAGCTCTGGATGAATGACATGTCCAATAGGTAAGTTTTAAGAGAAACTTTTCAGAAAGGAAAAAAAAAAAGCAAAAATCTTATGGATGAGATGCTTTCTAATAACAATCTGAGGATAATTAAACTGAGAAGTCTAACGCTTATAGATTCTGAGGGATGATTGCCGGGTCTAAGATCTACCCCTTATTCATGATGACAATGACGACGGTGATATCTCACATTTGCAATACTAGGTAATCTTAATTTTATGTACCATAAGAAAATGTGTCCTTTTTTTATATCTCCAAATAGTGAGTAATAGAGCTGCCTCCAACCTTATGACCAACTTCCTATACTTACCCTTACAAACTCTAGGATTATTATAAGATATTATATTATAGTTCTGTATGGTGAGTAATGAGGCTATATGAGTGTGTTCTCATGTCTAAAGATTTTTGGAAACCATGTTATATAAGAATGCTTAAGAAACTTTGAAATTCAGCCCATCGATCTTTCCTCTTATGTGACAAATGATATACGGTTCTGAAATACAAAGCAAAACAATAATAAAAAGGCAAAAGGGAAATCAAGGACACAGGCAAATAGGAATATATACTTTCAGCAGTAAGCATAACTCATATGAGTCATTGTAAGAACCAGAAACCCAATTGTATGAGTATTACATAAAAGAAGAGGAGAATTACAAAGAGGAGCTCAATAATTTCAGCAGAGAAAAAATACAAATAGCTTTGAGCATCACTGGAATCAAAGACCTGAATGCCTCCAAGATTTGTTATCTTTGTTATTTTCTCTTCTCTCTTTGCAAGAGGAGCTAAAATTCGCAGAAAGTAAATGGTAAAACTGGGATTTTAAAGTACATCTTTTTATCACTTTGCTATACAGAATGTTTGTTACATTTATGAGTGAATTCAGGCAACTACATAAAAATGGACTTTTCAATAAATGCATATCTCATTTATTTTCTAGGCTCAAACTGAAATATGTGATTGAAAACAGCCAACAGAGTATAAGGTGTGTTAAAGTTTAAGACAAGAGTGTATGCTTCTTCTTTGCAAGGTAGTTTCTTGGGGCCAGGTAGGTTTTGGCAACAGTTATTTTTTGGCAACAGTGATTGATATATAATCAAAAGATGGAATCTTAGAAATGAGTTACACCTCAGACTTAAATGCTATTGAAAAAGCTACATGAATATAAACAAAAAATTCAAGTTCTAAAATATAGAGCGTTATATTGCCATAGTCATTATTTTGGTATATATGTCCAGACATGGCCCTTTTCTGAGCCTCTGGATATAGGTCTGTATTTGATGAGAATACAAAATCTTTAGTAATGAGTTGGTCAATCAGTGACAAAACAAACATTAACTTCTGGAGCTAAAATAACATCTACAATTAGCTTAATTTTTCTTTATATTTGGTGTAGCAATAAAGATATATTTACCATGAATGGTTTCAATTTAATAAAAGTTTTTAAAGTTTTGTTCATTTTTAAAGGTAAATGACCAGCCATTTTTAAAATACCAATTAAAATTTTAATGTTTAAAAAGTCAACTTATCACAAATAAATGGAAGGATATACCGTGCTCATGGATTGGGAAAATATCATTAAAATGCCCATATTACCCAAAATAATCTCAGATTCAATGCAATCCCTTACAAAACACCAACAGCATTTTTCATAGAATTAGAACAAGTAACCCTGAAATTTAAATGAACTCATATAGTCAAAAAGATCTTAAAAATAAAACAAAAATGTTGGAGGTGTCTTGTTACCTGATTTCAAACTATACTACAAAGCTACAGTAATCAAAACAGTATGAAACTGGCACAGAAAAACAAAACAAAACACAATATGATAAAAAATAATAGAGCCCAGAAATAAACCCACATTTATATGGTCAATTAATCTATGAAAAAGTAAATAAGAACATACAATGAGGTAAAGACAGTCTCTTCAATAAATGCTGTTGGAAAAACTGGACATATACATGCAAAAAGAAACAAACAAACAAAAAAAAATTAGACTAGTTTTTTATACCATAAACAAAAAGAAACTCCAAATGGATTAAAGACTCAAATGTAAAACCTGAAACCAAAGAACTAGAAGAAAACATAGATAGTAAACTCTTTGACACTGGTGTTAGCAATATTATTTTTCATTTGTCTCCTAGGTCAAAGACAACAAAGCAGGGAAGCTGGGATGGCTCAGCAGGTTGAAAGCTCATCTTGTAGCCCAGGGGTCTGAGGATCAAGTCCCAGCCAAGCCCATGCGAACTCATATGCTGAACTGGGGTGTGCTTCCCACAAGGGAGAGGCCTTCAGTTCAGCTCCTGCCAGGGCAAGCTTTCCATGTGGGAGGCCCCCAGCTTTAGGGGACGTGCCTTCCATGTGGGAGGCCCATGGCCTGTTTCCCACCCTGTGTGGTCCAGTGCCCACCTGTGTGGAATGAAAATTAATGATTGACAACTATGGAGACTGCTCTGGGCCCTCCCCCTTCTCTCTCTCTCTCTCTCTCTCTCTCTCTCTCTCTCTCTCTCTCTCTCTCTCTCAAAACAATAAAATAAATCTTTTTAAAAAGACACCAAAGAAAAATAAGCAAATAAGACCATATAAAACTAAAAAGCTATTGCACCATGAATAAAACCATCAATAAAACAAAAATGGCACCTTACTGAATGGGAGAAGATATTTGCAAATGATATATCCAATAAGGATCTAATATACAAAATATATAAACAACCAATGCTGCTCAACATCAAAAATAACAAACAATCCAATTTAAAAAAATTGACAGAGGACTTGAATAGACATTTTTTCAAAGAGTACACAGAGATATTTAAGAGACTTATGAAAAGATGCTCAATATCACTTATCATAAGGGAAATGCATATAAAAAACACAATGAGATACCACCACACACCTGTCAGAATGGCTTTTAAGACAACAAAGATTAAATGTTGGCAAGAATGTGGTGAAAAAGAACCCTTCAAGCATTTCTGGCAGGATTGTAAACTGATGCAGCCACATTGGAAAACAGTATGGAGATTCCTCAAAAAATTATAAATAAAACCATTACATGACCCAGCATTCCCACTTCTGGGCATTTATCCAAAGAAATCCAAAACACTAATTTTAAAATATATATGCACCTCTATTTTCATTAAAGTATTATTTATAATAGCCAAGGTGTCCATCAAAGACAAATAGAGTGGATATGATACATATATATAACAGAATATTACTCAGCCATAAAAAATGAAGTTTTACCATTTGTAACAATATGGATGTACCTAGACAGCATAATGTTAAGTGAAGTAAGTCAGATACAGGAAGACAATACCATGTGATTTCACTTCTATGTGGTATCTTAAAGGCAAAACAAAAACACAAAACATAAAACAAACTCATAAATACAGAGAACAAACTTGATGGATGCCAGATGAAAAGGGATGATAGGATGGGCAAACAAAGTTAAGGGGATCAATAAGTACAAATTGCAAGTAATAAAAACAGTCATGTGAATGCAAAGTACAGCACAGGGAATACAGCCAATATTATTGTAATAATGATGTATGATGCTAGATGGGTACTAGACTTATTGGGTTGATCACTTTGTAAATTATACAGATATCTCATCACTATGTTGTATACCTGAAACTAATATAATATTGTACATCAACTCTAATTATAGATAAAGATAATAATTTTTTTTAAAGCCAATACTTACATCATGTTAACTAACATATCGTAGCCAAAGTTTCTTGTCAGTCAGTCTCCAAAACATCAAAAGTCAATGAAACCCATATTATATTGCTCAGGCATTCAGAACAAAGAGAAATCCTCAGTTACTATTGCACACAGAACAAACCTATAGCCTCTCAATATGCATACATTTCTAAGGGTCCTCTTTTTGTGCTCATTTGGTTGATGGGTTGGTTGTTTCAGTTTTTGTAGTGAAATCAAAAAACATTCTAATGCAAGACAGCCAGTGAGACATGAATAAGGCCCAACACAAATTCTTAAAACATTATGAGATCTTTTTCCAACTTTTTTTTTTTTTAGCTCATTGGCTATTATTAGTGTTAGTGTATTCTTCCGGCATGGCCCAAGGAAGCCAAAAAGTTGGACACCGCTGAATTAGACCAAGAATGACAACGCTAGCACATGTTGAAGGCAAAACTTGATTTTGTTTGACATTCCTAATACCACAATCCATGCTTTTATTCATCGGAGTAAAACACACAACATCCACATCTGATCCATTACCACACTGTAGAGTACTTTCATGCAGAAAGATGGAAATTTCTTTTTTTTTAATCAGTTTCCCATGGTGGCAAGGACATAATTCACATTATGCACAAAATTATTTTGCTTGATATTACATTACCAAGCATAAACCAAGACTAATTTTTTTTCCTGAATTGATGTATTTGGGCAACAGACCTGTCTTTTTTGGCTTTTCTCTTCGGCCAAGGTGGGATGGGTTAAAAGTTAATGGCAGCAAAGAAGTGGAGATTTAAACCCAGTTTCTACTATCATTTGAAAAATGATTGTGGATCCTTCTCAAAACACATTCACTATGGGAGAGACATTTGATGCCAATTCTCCCTCACTTCAATGTGGATGGAACCAGAATGTTCAGGAGCTTGAAGGCAGAACAACCCTGGGCAAAGAAGAGAATCATAATCATAAAAGCCACAAATCTAAACCAGAGTAAGAGAGAAGGACAATAGGCATTAGAGGTTTCTGCTTGGGGATGGACCTCACCACAGTGCAGGTAATCTAGACTTATTTCAGTTCCACTAAAACTCCACATTCAACACCCTTATCTACAAAATAGGGAATAAGCAGAGCAGAAGAAGCAGCCACTATAGGATAGTGTAACTACTAGTAATGAACAAGTGGTCAAACAGAAATTGCCAAAGAGCCTCAAGTCATTGACTCAGCTGGGGTGAGAACTGCACAGGATGCAAAGTTCAGACAGCGCCTGAATGGGACTTGCTCCTCCACACACCTGAGGTGCCTTGGCCTAAGGTTCCTAGCAAAGTTTATAAACCAGTTTATATAGACCAGAGCTCCTAGAGATGTGAGATCAAAATTTTTACCAATTTTATGAACACCAAAAAAGTGATTAATCACATGAATCATCAGGAAAAGGCAAATTAAAACTATGGTGATATATCTAAACACGTCAACTAAGTTGTTAAAATTAAAAAGACTGCCAATGCCAAGTGGTGTCAAGGATGCTGAGGAAGTAGAATGGTCATATGCTGCTGGTGTAACACCAGTTTGAAATATTGTGTGACCATACTCATCACAGCTGAATACACATCCATATAACCCAGCAATACCCAGCAGACTTGCATATACTTGTGTGTATCAAGATATTTGTTCAAGACTATTAAGACGAAAGCCAGATGGCTCAGTGGGTTAAGCGCTCACTTTGCAGCCTCAGGGACTGAGGATCAAATCCCAGCCTGGCCCGTGCAGACCCATATGCTGAACTGGGGAGTTCCCCCAGTTCGGTTCTAACTGGGGTGAGACCCTGGTCCAGTTCCTGCCCTGTGCAGCCCCACACCCACCTGTGGAATAAAACTATATGGAAAAACCAATGATGTGCAACTATGGAGACTGCTCTGGGCCTTCCCCTTCTCTCTGTCTCTGTGTCTCTGTCTCTGTCTCTCTCTCTCTCTCTCTTTCTCAAAAACAATAAAAATAAATCTTTAAAAAAAAGAAAGAATGTTAAGATAAGCGTTATTTATAATAAAGACTGAAAAAATGAATGTCCACTAAAAGAAAAAATATATATATACATACAATGGAATTTTATATAGTAATAAAAATGAATGGACTCATGCTTAATGAAATACCTGCCTTAGTTTCATGGGGGTAAAAAAATGTAGAACAAAAGCTAGATACAAGAGAGTGCATTCGCTATAATTCTATCTATCTAAAGTTCAAATACAGGCAAGACTAATCTATGCTGTTAGCAATTAGGATAATGGTTATCTTTAGGGTTATTCACTGAAAGGGGGCACAAGGGAGGTAAAGAGTGCTTCTGATGTAAATAATGTTCTATTTCTTTTTTTTAAGATTTATTTTATTGTTTTGGACAGAGACAGAGAGAGACAGAGAGAAGGAGCAGGGCCCAGAGCAGTTTTCATAATCGTATGTCACCAGTTTTCAACATGGTTTCCTTCCACACAGGTGGGCAGGGGCCGGGAAGAGTGGGAACTGGGGTGGGCCTCCTGTATGGGAGGCACGCCCCCTCAAGCTAAGGGCTGAAGTAGGATTGAGAACTGAACTGGGGGCCTCCTGTGTGGGGAGCATACCCTGGTGCAGCATATGGGTCTGCATAGGTCGGGACTAGGATCCAATCCTCTGTCCCTGGGGCTACAAAGCGAGCACTCACCCCCTTGAGCCATCCCAGCTTCCCCTAGATCTTGATCTGGGGTGTGACCTGATATGGGTATGTCTCCTTGATAAAAATGTACCACCTATATACTCATCATTTGTGTACTTTTCTGTATTTAAGTGATCCTTCTCTAAATAATTTTTTAACGCTATCAATAAATGTTCTAAGCAGATAGAAGAGAGTTGACAGTAAAAATGGGAGACAGTGGCAGGGGTATGTTTATAAACAAAAGGATGTGAGCAGGCAAGCAGCGGTGCTGTTTGGGCCACTTTTGGAAATGTTGGCCAAGAGCACACTTCACACTAGAAAATGGACAGCCATTGTTTTCCACTTTGTTCTACATCTCACTATCTCTGTAATATTGGGCTAGTGACTTGAACTCTCTAATGCCCGATTTTCTCATTAGTAACATGGAAATACCTTGTAGCTTTATGAGAACTATTTAAATAAAGGAAGGAAAATGTCTGGCACAACAACACCTAGATCAATTCTCTGTACGTAGCTGATGATCAACAAATATAAGTTCATTTGTGACTTTCTGCCTTTATTCAGTTAGTTCAGGGGGAAAAGCATTTGAAAATAGAAAAAAAATTGAAATCTCATTTTCTCCATTTATCAGCATAAAGGTAATTATTTCTCATACCCTCAACTGTGAACAATGTGATCTCAGTTGTTGCAACAGGGGAAGAAATATGGCATGGGTTTTTCCTCAGTTTCTGCAGCCAACCTGATGGCAGAGAAGGCTTGCCAGCATTCCACACACAGTGTCCAAAGACAGACATGAGAATGAGGACTTGTATCTCAGGGCTGGGAATGTACGATTGGATTCAGAGATAGATGGGTCATAGTAATAAAGAACAGATTATAATTTATATTTCATTTTCCTATCAGCATCTTCTTAACCATCAGCAGGGATATCTTATTGCACATGTTGAGAAAAGATAAATTCTTTCTTTTGAAAAGAGAAAAAAATTAAGGAGGGAAGTTTATAATGCTAAGCTCATTTTGGAAAATCATAATCAGTCAAACATTAGAGAGTGAGGCTTCCAGGAGGGATATTATTTTGAAATAACCTGCTATAGAATATGGTATGGTATCCTTGGCTCTGTTCACATTTTTCTTCAATTGTTAAATTTATTAAGGTGACATTGATTGATAACAATTGCATTGTTTCTAGGTGTACAATTCTATATAACCTTGACTATACATTTCATTATGTGCTCACCACCCAGAATCAGCTCTTTCCATCACCATATATTTGATGCCCCCTCCCTACTGTGCCCCCTCAGCTCCCCTAACCCACCTTCCCCCTTACCCTCAGGTAACCACTAAACTATTGACTGTCCATAAGTTTTTATGTCTTTGTTCCTTTCAGTTTTATATTTCACCTATGAATGAGGCCATAGGTTTCTTGGTTCTTTCAGTCTGACTTATTTCACTTAAGATGTTTTTAATGTCTATCCGTGTTGTCACAAATTGCTGTATTTCATCTTTTCTTATTGCTGAGTAGTATTCTATTGTATAAATGTACCACACTTCTTTATCCACTCATTTAGCAAAGGACACTTTGGTTGTTTCCATGACTTGGCCACCATGAACAGTGCTGCAATGAACACTGGGGTACATATATATTTGTAGATCAAGGTTTTCAGGTTTTTTGGGTAGATACCCAGGAGAGGGATTGCTGGGTCATATGGCAATTTTGTTTCTAGTTTTTTGAGGCATCTCCATACAGCCTTCCATAGTGGTTGTGCCAGTTTACATTCCCACCAGCAGTGTATGAGGGTTTCTTTTTGTCCACAGCCTCTCCAGCACTTGTTATCCCTTGTCTTGTTGATTCTAGCCATTCTAACAGGGATGAGGTGGTTGCAAAATTTGGTGGAATATAGTCCTTCATAGTCTTCTTGTATGATCCTTTGTATTTCTGTGGTATCAGTTGTAATTTCCAATCTTCCATTTCTAATTTGAACTGTTTGTATGTTTTCTTTTTTTTCCCTTGGTGAGCCCAGCCAAGGGTGTGTCAATTTTATTAATTTTTTCAAAGAACTAGCTCTTTGTTGCATTAACTTTTTCTATTGTTTTTCTATTCTCTATTTCAGTTAGTTCTGCTTTAATTTTTATTATTTCCTTCCTTCTGCTGGCTTTGCGTGTTTTTTGTTCTTCTTTCCCTAGTTCTTGAAGATGTGTTATTAGAATGTTTACTTGTGATTTTTCTTGTTTCTTGAGATAGCCATACAGTGATATAAATTTCCCTCTTATTACTGCTTTTGCTGCATCCCAGTAATTTTGGTATGTTGTGTTTTCATTATTATTTGTTTTCATGTATTTTTTAATATCTTCTTGTATTTCTTCTTTGATCCAGTCATTTTTTAATAACATGTTGTTTAATCTCCATGTGTATGTGGTTTTTCCTGCTTTCTTTTTGTAGTTGATCTCTAATTTGTGATCAGAGAATACACTTGGTATGATTTTATTCTTATTAAATTTGCTGAGGCTAGCACTGTGACCCAGTATGTGGTTTCTCCTTGAGAATGCCCCATGTGCATCAGAAAAGAATGTGTTGTTTTGTGTTGTAGGATGAAGTATCCTGTAAATGTCAACTACCGGTATGTCCAATTGCTGTAATGTATCATTTAAAGATAATATTTCCTTATTTTCTGTTTGGATGATCTGTTCACAGCTGTCAATGGGGTTTTTAAGTCCCCTACTATAATTATGTTTTTATCAGTTTCTCCTTTTAGATCTGTTAGTAGTTGCTTTGTAAATTTTGGTGCTTCTTTGTTAGGAGCATATATAATTATTAATAAGTGTAATATCTTCTTGTTGTATTGTCCCCTTTATCATTATAAAATGTCCATCTTTGTCTCTTATTATCTTTTTGATCCTGAAGTATGCTTTGTCAGATATAAGTATGACTACATCTACTTTTCTATGGGCGCCATTTGCTTGGAGTATTTTTTTTTAACTTTTTCATTTTGAGTCTGTATTTGTCCTTATGGTTGAGGTGTGTCTCTTGAAGACAGTATAAGGTTGGTTTTAGTTCTTTAATCCAGTTTGATACTCTGTGTTTTTTTATTGTTGAGTTCAGTCCATTTATATTCAGGGTGATGATTGATATATGAGGATTTCCAATAGCCATTTTATCTTTTGTTTTCTGGTAGCTCTTTTTTTAATCGCTTCTTTGCTTTTTTATTCCCATTGGTTATTTTAGTTTGATGGTGTTTATGACTGTTTTTTTTGTTTGTTTGTTTGTTTGTTTGTTTTCTCTTCTTCTATTGTTATGTGTCCCAGTTCTAAGTTCTTTTTCAGTGGTTACCACAAACCTTATATAAAAGAAATTTTCATATATGCAGTGGTTTCTTTTCTTAAGGATATTTCTTATCTCTATTCTCTTTGGAAATTTAAACCTTTACTTTCTCCCCTTTTATGTTTTTGTTGTTCCAGTTTATCCCTATTTACTTCTACTTTTTGTTTCAGGTCAATCACCTCCTTTAGTATTTCTTGAAATGCTGGCTTTGTGCTGGAGAATTACTTCAGTTTTTGTATGTCTACAAAGGTCTTTATTCCTCCTTCATATCTAAAGGATAACTTTTCTGGGTACAGGATTCTTGGCTGGTAAATTTTCTCCTTTAATATTTTGAATACTTTGTTCCATTTCCTTCTGGCTTGTAGAATTTCTGTTGAGAAATCTGATGATAGTATGATGGGCTTTCCTTTATAGGTTATGGTGTTCTTTTTTCTGTCTGCCTAGAGGATTCTTTCTTTGTCTTTGACCTTTGATATTTTCAGTACAATGTGCCTTGGAGAGGGTCTGTTAGGATTCAAGTAGCTAGAGGTCCTGTTTCCTTCTTGGATTTGAGGTTCTAGTTCTTGCCATAGATTTGGGAAGTTTTCATCTAGTATTTGTCTGAGTAAATTCTCTGTGCTTATCTCCTCCTCTGTTCCCTCTGGAATACCTTTTATTCTTATATTATTCTTTCTAATAGATTCAGATAGTTCTTGTAGATATCTTTTATTTCTTTTAGCTGTTAGGTCTCTCTCTTCTTCCTTCTGTGACATTTCCAAATTTCTGTCTTTAATTTCACTAAATCCTTCCTCCATCTGGTCAGCTCTGCTTCCTACACTAGATATTTCATTTTTCATTTCTTTTATTGTGTTGTTTATCTCCAGAATTTCTATTTGCTTCTTTTTTATAGATTCAGTTTTCTTTCTGAAAGCACTTAGCTCCTTCTGTGTACTCTGCCAGTTTTCTTTGAGCTCTTTGAGTGTTTTCAGAATTGCAATCTTTAATTCTCTGTCACTTAGCTCACATGTTTTCACATCTTCAAGTTCCTTTTCTGGAGATTTTTCTCTTTCTTTCTGAGCACCTTTGTTCAAAAGGGTATTCATCAGTGTTGGAGCATTTTGTTTCCTGAACATGAGAAATTTTCCTTTGGTAGATGTGAAGAAATCTTTCTTTTACTTCCTAATTGATGTTGCTGCAGTGTCTTATAACATTTTCTCTTGTTTATTTGGGTTTCTCACAGTGGGAAACTTCCTAGTAGGTGGGCTTCTCTTTGACTCAGTTGCCCTGGTCTCTGTTTCCCTCTCTTTGGGCAGGTATGGTGGGTGATGGTATTTTATGCTTCTGAGATCCCTCTGCTGTCAGAAGCTGCCACACCTAGATCCCTCTGCTAGCTTCAGTGGGAAAGGTGGGGTGGGGCTTGTTGGGAAAGGCACAGGTCTATTTGAGTCACAAGGTAATGGTGGCCTCCCACTGCTGGCGCCAGTGGGAAGAGTGGGGGTGGGCCTTCTTGGGAAAGGTACAGGTCTATTTGAGTCACAAGGCAGTGGTGGCTTCCGGCTGCTGGCTTTAGCAGGAAGAGTGGGAGCAGGGTTTGTTGGGAAAGGCACAGGTCTGCTTGCATCACAGGGTAATGGCAGCTTCCCGGCAGAAGCTCACTGAAGGCAGGCTGTGGGTGAGGCCTGTGGGACATGCCCTGGGAGACAGCAAGGGGAAGCAGCCAGGCTCCATGTCCAAGGCCATGCAGTGCTCTGGTTGGGGCCCCACCTCACTGAGGGCCACTCTGCGCCTCAGCTGCCAGCACACTCCCGGTGTCGGCGCTCCAGCCACTGGAACACCCGCCTCTGGCTCCAGTTGCTGGCCTCACGCTCTGCAGGCCCCCAGCTCCAGCTGCCCGCCTTAAGAGCCGGCAGCTGGATCCTCACTCCGGTCACCCGCAACAATCTCGGCTGCTGCTGGTCCTCGCCCCGGCCTCCTGCCCCATGCCCCAGCCTCTTGCCCCTAAGGTGACCAGATTTTAACATTGGTAAAGCGAGACACCATTGACAGGAGGCGGGGGGAGGGTGTTCTTGATTAAAAATTTGGTCTATCTCCCGCCGTTCCCTAGCTTGTCGTGCATTCTTTCCAAAAATCGGGACTTTTTTTAAACGCCGCGGGACGCGGGACAAATTGTTAAAAATCAGGACTGTCCCCCCAAAAGCAGGACATCTGGTCACCTTCCCCTGCACTCCTGCTTCCTGCCCTGTGCTGCGCTCTGGCCTCCTGCCCGGTGCCCAGCCTCCCGCCCCGCGCTCTGGTCACCCTCCCTGCGCCCCGGCTGCGCCCCCCGCACCCCCACCGGGGCCTCTCACCACCATCAGCTGCGCCCACTTTCTCTATCCACCCCGCGCTATGGCATCAGTGCCTCCACCTCTGTCCGCTCCCGGCCTCCAACCCGCCCAGGTCGTTCTGCTCCTGGACCCGCGTCCCCGCGCTGCCACCTCCGTCCTTCTCTCCTCTGCGGGGCTCGGCTCAGCCTCTGGGCCGTCACTGGTGGGTCTCCGGGTCGCACTCCGTGGCGGGTCCCCACACGGCTCCCTGTCCTTCTCTCTCACTCGCCTCCGTTTCTCCAGCTTTAGGGGTTTTCTTGTGATGAGCGGGAACCTCAGCCGAGGCTGTGTGTGGCTTAGTGATTCTCTGGTTGGATTTTGGTTGTTTAAATGGTTGTCTTTCCAGGAGAGGATTCAAGAGCTCCTCTCATGCCCTCATCTTGATGACGTCCCCATTTCTCTAAACACACTACAAACATTTTTGCTAGAAAGAAACTGCTGAAGTCTAATGTTCTGGTTTGCAGGTCCATGGCTAACTGAAACAGAGAGGAAAGAAGTGCCTTTGAAGGAGAAGGAGCCAACTACCTGCATATCAGGGGAGCCAGTAGACTACAAAGGAGGGCCATAAAGAAGTCCTTCCTCTATCTGTAATGACTGTAAAGAAATAAAACAAAGCCAAAGAACTGCCAACGTACTTGCACGTAGTCCCACAGTTCAACACTGTGAGAGATAATACTGCTGTGGACAAAGAAAGAACAAAAACTTGTAGCTCCTTGATTTTTTTCAGTCTGACTTAGCTCACTTAATACAATGATTTCGAAGTCCATCCATGTTGTCAAAAATGGTTGTATTTCATCTTTTCTTATCACTGAGTAGTATTCCATTGTGTAAATGTACCACAACTTTTTTATCCAGTCATCTATCAAAGGACACTTTAGTTGTTTACATGACTTGGACACCATGAACAGTGCTGCAATGAATATTGGGGTACATATATCTTTTGTGAATTAATATTTTTTAAATTTTTTGGTAGATACCCAGAAGAGGGATTGCTGGTCATATGGTAATTGTATTCTTAATTTTTTGACTTCACTTATAGGTGGAACATAAAACTGAAACAAACAAGCAAAAACTCAAGGACACAGTCAATAGTTTAGTGGTTACATGCGGGGAAGGGGGGAGAGGGTGGGGAGCAGGGGCGGGTGGGGAAGTAAGAAGGGGGCATCAAATATATGGTGATAAAAAGAGAACTGACTGTGGGTGGTGAGCATATAATGCAATACATGGATGATGCAATGTAGAATTGTACACCTGCAACCTATGTAATATTTACCAGCCAATATCACTGCAATAAATTTAATTTAAAAATTTAACAATAAATAAAATAAAATAATTACATTAACAACTCAGAAAAATAAAAAATTCTAGCACCTGCAAATTTAGAAGAAAGATTGAGGTAATCCCTTAGCTAGTACCTTGGGAAACAAGCTCCCTGCATATAAGAAAGTAGTCCCAGAGTCCAGAAGAGCACAAATAAAGTGACCACAATGGAAGTTGCCATGACACAGCAGTCCAGGTATGGGTGATAGGAACCCGAATGTGATGAGAACAGCTAGACCATAAGACTGCTTGATATGTAGAGGTAAGAGTAGATTATAACACCTGCCTTTGAGTTTTCAGTACAAACTGGAACAGAGCTAGTGTTCCAGCAAATACACTGACCAAATTTAGCTACAGAGTAACAATTTATTGTCTTCCGCAATTCCAATTATATACTGCTCTGATTTCTTGCTTTCTGTTTCCTCCTCATTATTCAAGTAACAAATCAATAATTTCCATATCTCGCTTGGCTGCGTTTTCCTCAACTTCATCCTCCTTGAGTTGAACTTTAAGTACAGACAGACAGAGCTGTAGGCTCCTAGCTCACAGATCAAATGCATTATACTTATGTCTTTCTCTTCACTCACTAACTTAGTGAGTTGGAAAAGTGTGGACCAAACCTGTCTGGTCCAATTTGTACTTTATAAAGCAAGTTGTTTATTGCTAATGTTCTGTTACTCCCTGGATATACACAGATCTTTCCTACCTATTTTGGTCCCATTATTTTAATAGAATTGGAAGATTGATTTAGTGGTTGGTAATTGCCAAGACCATAGATATAACTTTTTGTTGATATTTGTTTTCTTCTAATTTCTCTTTATAAAGAGGGAGAAAAAAATCCTTATAAACTCTTTCTGGTAGATTTCACTTACAATTGAATGCTGACAAGTATGAGTAATTTATTTCTTTTTCTTCTTTTTTCTTTTCTTTTTCTTTTTCTTTCTTTTCTTTTTGTAACAATGGAGAGATTTTTTTATTGTGTTGTGTGATTTTCACTGGAACAACTATTTTATTTTATTTCATTTTTTATCAATTACAATTGACATTGAATATTATATTAGTTTCTGGTGTACAGCATAGTGGTTAGGTGTTTATATAACTTACAAAGTGGTCTTCCTGATAAGTCTAGTACCCATCTAGCACCATCATTCATTATTATTACAATGTCATTAACTATATTTCCTATGCTGTACTTTACATCCCCATTACTGTTTTGTAACTATTAATATGTACTTCTTAATTCCTTAACCTTTTGTACCCAGTCCCTTAACACCACCACCACCAACCACCACTTCTCACACCTGGCAACCATCAATTTAAACAAACTAACAACAACAACAAAAAAAATTTAAAAAATTAAAAAAAAATATATATATATATATATAACACTTATATTTCAATTAGTAAAATAAAAATAAAACACGGATGGCACCCAGGAAATTACAAATACCCAGTCTCGTAATGAAATGCACCTTCTTCCTGACTACATTCAAGCATCTCTCTTTCCATCTCTTCCATCTTCCATCTCTGTCTGTCTCTTTCTCTAATACAATGAACAATTTATACATCATTGTGGTAAGATTCCAAAAGTCAAAGGTAGAAAAAATATAATCCATTGAAAAATGTCCCCCAAGTCTTTATTTCCATTAACAAATATTTATTTCACAGTGTTCCTGTGGTATAATAAAAAAATAAACAAAGAATTTCAAATTAGAGAACCTACATAGTTACCCTAGGCCAAGTTTACTTTGCCTCGCCAAATTGTAGTACTTTCTTTGGTAATATTTGATAAGACATCACGAAACAAGTTGACTGAGAAAAAGGGTTCTTGAAGTCAAAGTGCCTCAGTTATAGGCCATTCACCCACATGTATTACACTATGAACGTGAACTTGAAGAGTTACTGTCATTAGTTTTATCCTCTAAAAAAAAGGATAATAGTTCCTTCTTTATGAGATTATAGAAATTAAATGAGTCAGATTATATAAAACACAGCGCCTCATGTAAAGATAGAGCTCAATAAATGATATTATTAAATAGCAGAGTGCCCATAAAATTATTCACTAAATGAAAAGCATTATTAAAATTTTATTTTTACAAACATTTTGTGGTAGACATGCAACAACCAAAGGCTGAATATATAAAGAGATAAAGGACATACCCTAAAGTCCCTACCCTAAAAATAATGCTTAAACATGATGAGACAGGATAGATTCCATTAAAAATAAACATCAAAACCTAAGTATAGACTATGTATCAAATATGTCCTTCCAACAAATCCATGTTGCAGGTGATAAGATGAGGTAAGGTGGGAATACACATGGCAAGTTCTAAGGTTTGAAGACTAGATGGGACCAAAGTGAATGCTATTACAGTGAAATAGAAGATAGCGGCTCTCAGGAAGTTAGGAGGGAGCAGATTTTACATTCAGAGACTTTAGAGGGCAGAGAGGCAGTAAGGACAAAAATTGATTCCATGTGAAATGCTAGAACTATTAACTAGGAGAATAGACAGGTCCCAGGAGCAAAAGAGCAGTTATGACACAATCCCAGTGCTCCAACTTGTTTTGGGTCCATGAATTGTCCCCTAGACAAAGTGTCATGTGAGTGTGTATGTGTTTGTGTATGTACATGCATGTCCTCGTGTGTTTGCTTCCATCTGAGAATATAAAATTGATATACAATAGCTTCATGTTTATATGTCTGAAAAGAGATACTATTTTGGCAACAGGGTTAAAGTAAAAACCCAGGTATGTCCATACCATATAAATTCTAGTGAAAGTGAAAGTATCAAAGAGGAAAATAATCTATAAAAGTTCTGTTTCTTTTTTCTACTATTATGATTCTGCTATATATTTTTAATAAGAATAGCTAACATTTATCAGATGTTCAGTAGGTATTGGACATACTGCATGTACCTTTCATTTAATTTTCCAAACAATCTTCATATATATATCCTGTCATTATTCTATTTTTCTAGGTAAGGAAATTGAGGCAACTAGTGAATAATGGTGACACAGCTAAATGGTTGAACTGGAAACAGGCAGTGAGGCTCTGGAGCTTAAAGAATTCCTACTTGCCTTGCCAAAGGTGTACATAATAACCACCTGTGAATCCTGGGAGTTGCTAAAAACACAGACTCCTGAACCCCACTTCCACTTGAGTATAGGACCCACAAATGTGCATTTATAACAAGTTGCCCCATAATTCTGATGTTGTGGTTTATGGAATGCCATCACACTACTCTATATCATTTCAATTGTTATGTAAAAGAGAGTGTCATATAATATGAAAAATCTCATTTTCAAATTATTTAAAGTAAACTTCATTTCAAAACCATATTCCAAAGCATTGATATGAATATTATAGTTTTACTCCAAAAGTATAAACTTATTCATAGAGCATGATGATAGAACCAACTGAGCCTATCCTAATATTTAAAACTCAAGCTGTGTTTATATTTTTTCCCTAAAATGTCCCAGTATTTCTTTATGTATGTCTTTTCTGTATTGAATAATAACTTACAGGCTCAGCATACTAATTGAAACTTATCAATTTTGTGAAGCATTTCTTAATTTAAATTACAGGAAACAATCCACTTGGAGGCACATTGAACAGCCACTTTGTATGCTTTACGAGTATAACAACAATCGAAATCCAACATGAAAAAAAATTAACACAAGTCAGAACCATCGTTAGTGCCAGTGGAGAGAAAAAGAGATGACAGTGAACTTGGTAGGAAAAAACAGATCTTTTCAATAACTTCATGAGGGAAGATCTAAATGTTGATGAAAAAAATAAATAATGGGAACTTCTCTTTTCAAGAAGATTCAGTAGACATATGTTTCTTATTCTTCCCACTAGGTATAACCAAAAATCTTAATATTATATATAAAACAAATATAATACCATTTGAAAAGCAAAAGAAAGAAGACAAGCCTGCCAAGGACCTCAGGACCTAAGGAATGACACCGTGGTAACTTCTCTAGGTTTATCTCTTCATATTTCCTAGGCTTAGCACCAAAGAAGCTAGAAAGTTGAAACACAAATGGGTACAGATAATCTCCCCACCAAAGTCTGCTCTCTCTATCCAAAGAACCATGAAAGGGACAGCCTAGCAAAATAAAAAATTTTAGACAAATTCTACTCCACAGTAATTAACTCCACAGAAAAAAACTATGGGCCCACAATGATCCTCACCAGCAAAGACTGAGCAGGGACCCTAGACTTCCACCCTCTCCAGCTATAGTGAGTCATTTTCAACAGGGTGGTATCAGAGAAGACTGAGTAGGAAGCTGAGACTTTCATTCTAGCCAGGTGGTAATGAGGCCATCCCTGCAGTATCTGTGGGGACTATGTTGGGATTATGGACTTTTACCCTCATCAGCAGTAGTAAGGTGCTTCAGTTCCCTGCTGCGGCAATGTCACGGGGGGCCAAGTGGAGTCAGGAATTTTGCCATCATCCAATGGTAACAAGGCCATCTTTTCTCTACTGTGGTGTTAAGAAAAGTATATGATAAAATTGGGAGGATAAAGGGATGTAAGTTTTCTATACTTCAGTCAAGCTAGTGAAATGTAACCAGTGGACTAACCATGTGTATATATTGTAATGCATAGGACAACCATTAGAAAAGCTATATAAAACGATATACTCAAAGCTGCTAGAGATTAATAAAAAATTCATTCTAAACTATGTTCCAGTAGCCTATAGGTAGACAGGAAAAGGAAACTTGATAAAGTAATTATAAACACAACAGAAAACAAACAAACAAACAAATAAATAAATAAATAAAATGGCAGACTTAAGCCCTAATATAGATATAACTGTATTTATAGATATATCAATTAAAACATATACATGGATGAACCTTGAGATCATCATGCAAAGCAAAATAAGCTAGACAGAAAATACCAAGGACAATATGACTTCATTCATATGTGAAACATAAAAAAACTAAGTGCAACAAAGAAACAAAAACTCATGGACACAGTCAATAGTTTAGAGCAGGGATTCCCAACCCTGTGCCTGCGGGCGCCATGGCGCCCGCGGCCCGATTTGTGTGCGCCCGCCATTATTTGACTGCATCAGAAGTTTTTCATAAACACTAAGTAAAACTATAATTTATTTTTATACATTTGTTAGAATTTTAAAATATTGTTTGAGTATCTACACAGGTTTATTATATTCGTTGGTATGTTTGCAATATCGTATGTATAAGTTTTTCCCTAGCTTTCACCTTTGTACATGTCACGTCCTTTTTAGCCGCTGCGCTCTTTAAACTCTCCTCCACCCACCGGGAGACGCCAAGTTGCCATTTTGATTGCAGTTGCTGGACTGATCGGGTCGTGACGGTTAGCTAGGATCACAGTGTTTTGATATATTCAATTTTAAATGAACTAAAAGCGAGGTAGGTCATCTATTATTATGGTGGCAATTTGATATGATATTGTAGTTCTATAACTATATTTATTTTTATTTTTTTAGTCCTAAAATGAGTGGACCAAATAAGAGAAAACAAACTTATAATTTTAACACAGACTGGGAGGAATCGTATTGTTTCATTAATTGAAAAGGTAAATGCGTTTGCCTGTTGTGTGGCAGTAGTATTGCTGTGCCGAAAAAACATAATGTTGAACGTCACTTTCAGACAAGTCATACCACTTTTGATACGAATTAGCCACTTAAATCTGAAGTAAGAAAGAAAAAAATAAATAACTAAAATGAAGTTTAACTACTCAACAGACTGTTTTCACTAGACATGAGGAAAAATCCTAAAAGGCAACCATCGCTTCTTTCAAAATTTCTCACATGCTCGCAAAGAAGAAAAAACCTTTCCAGGATGGTGAATTGTTCAAAGAAGCATTTCTGACTGCTGCCGATTGTTTGTTGGAGGAATATTCTAACAAGCGTGAGATTATGTCGGCGATACAAGACCTACAGTTGTCAAATAACACAGTCACAAGAAGAATACACGCAATTTCAAAAGACGTGCAAACTCAGTTAAAGACTGACTTGGAAATATGTGACTGCTTCTCTCTGCAATTTGACGAGTCAACAGATATATCAGACACCGCACAGTTGGCAGTTATGGTGAGAATGGTATTTAGTAACTTCACAGTAAAAGAGGAGCTGTTGCAAATATTACCAATGAAAGGACAGACGAGAGGTGAGGATATTTATAAAACTTT
>PVKE010013820.1:0-35951 GCA_004027555.1 Craseonycteris thonglongyai
GAGAGAGAGATACAGAGACAGAGACAGAGAGAGAACTGAACTGGGGGAGCTCCCAGTTCAGCATATGGTTCCGCACCGGCCGGGGCGGGGATTCGATCCTCGGTCCCCAGCGCTGCAAAGTGAGCGCTTAACCCACTGAGCCATCCCGGCTTCCCCAAGAAATGAGTTATTAATTCACAAAAAGATATAGAAGAAGGGGATCAAATATATGGTAATAGAAGGAAAACTGACTCTGTATAGTGAGCACACAGTGTAACGCATAGATGATGTATTATAGAATTGTACATTTGAAACCTATTTAATTTTGCTAACTGATGTCAACCCCCAACAGATTTAATAAATAAATAAATAAATAAATAAAATATATATAGAGGAGCCTTAAATGCATATTATTAAATCAAAGAAGCCAGTTGAAAAGGCTAAATACTATATGATTCCAATTTTATGTCTCTCTTAAAAAGGCAAAACTGTGGAGACAGTAAAAAGATGAGTGGTTATCAGAAAATTGATTTTGGGGTGGGAATGGGATTAACAAATAGGTGGAGCACAGGGCATTTTTTAGGGCAGTGAAACTGTTCTATGTGATACTCTAATGGTGACAATATGACACTGCCTTTTTCATAGAACTGTAAAATATAAGGAATAAACCCTAATATAAACTATGGACTTTAGTTAGTAATAATTATCAGTATTGGTTCATCAATTATAACAAGTGTACCACACTAATGCAAGATATTAATAATAGAAAGCTGTAGGAGTGGGAAGAGAGGGCATTTAGGTACTTCATATTTTCTGCAGAAATTCTCTGTAAAACAAACTGTTGTAAAAGTAAACTCTATTTAAAAATAGCATCAACAATATAACTTTAAATCAACTTCAATTATTAATATTGAGGCAAAAATTTAGGTAACATATTAGCAAACCAAATCCAATAACACATTATAAAAATAAGACATCATGACTAAGTGGATTTTATCCCAAACAGGCAAGAATGGAATATTACAAATTGCATTAGTATAATTCACGAAAATCAACTGAAGAAAAAAAGTCATAAATATTTCCATATGTGATAAGAGGTCCTTCAATAATATTCAATACACATTCCAGATATTTTAAATAAACAAAATAGATATTGATGGTTATACCTCTAACCTGACTATGCATATATTACATTACACTTATATTTTATCATATAATATAGCATATAAACATACTCATACTATTATATATGTGTATATAATCATGTTAAAGATACATCTTACTTAATAGGGAAACACTGGGAGAAATTCCAGTAAGGTCAGGAACAAGGCAAGGATGCTTTCTATTTCTACTACTATTGAACACTGCATTGGAGAAATTACCCAATGCAATCAGAGAAAGGAGAACAAATAAAGATATATAAATCAGAAAATAAGTACAAAATAACTCAGTAAAGTGTAGGGACATAAAATTTACACACAAAAGTCAACAATCTTCATATACATAAACAATAACAAGTTAGAAATTATTATGGAATATAAGATTTTATTTATAAATAAAAATGGATAACTTCTTAAAAATAAACTTATAAAGAAATGTGCAAAATTTCATGTGGAAAAACTTAATGTGTTTTAAAAAACATCAGAGTGGACTTGAGCAACTGGAAAGCTTTCCTCGTTCTTCATGTAAGTCCCTTTGACTTAAAATATTTTAAAAATTATAAAAATGTCAATTTTCTCCAAATTAATAAAGTTGATATCTTAATAAAAATACCACATTTTATGGATACAGATAAACTGGAAAAGTATGCATGCAAGAATAGAGAGGAGGGGAAGCTGGAATGGCCCAGCGGGTTAAGCGCTCACTTTGCAGCCCCGGGGACCGAGGATCAAATCCGGTCCCAGCCCATCTGGACCCATATGTTGAACTGGGGTGTGCCCCCAGTTCAGTTCTTGCCGGGGCCTATGCAGGAGGCTCCTGGCTCAGTTCCTGCCCTGTGCAGCCCTGCGCCCACTTGTGGAGTGAAACTATATGGAAAACTAATGCTGTCAACTATGGAGACTGCTCTGGGCCATCCCCCTTCTCTCTGTCTCTCTCTGTCAAAAAACAATAAAAATAAATCTTAAAGAAAAAAAGAATAGAGAGGAACCACCTGATACCCATGACTACTACAAAAAAAGTAAAAATAACAAGTGTTGGGAATAACAGGATAGCTCAGCAGATTGAGTTCTTGCCTGGCAACTGCAAGGTCTGGGGATCAAATCTGGGCCTTGGCCTGTGCAAACCCATGGGCTGAACTGCAGTGCAACTGGTATCCAAAGAGCCCCACAGTGAAAGTTCTCACCTCCCATTTGGGAGGCCTTCAGTTGGGTTCCTGTCCTGTGCAGCCCCACATCCACCTGTGTGGAATGAAACTATGTCACAACTAATGATGTACAACTATGGAGACTGCTCTGGGCCCTCCTTTTCTCTCTCTCTCTCTCTCTCTCTCTCTCTCTCTCTCTCTTTCTCACCTTTTCTCAAACAAAATTAATCTTAAAAAAAAGTTAAATTGTGACTTTTAAAAACAGTAAGTATTGGAGATGCCAGGATGGCTCAACAGGTTGAGCATTTGTCTTGCAGCCCTGGGTCCGAGGATCAAATCCCAGCACCAGCCCGTGCAGACCCATATACTGAACTGGGTTGTGCCCCCAGTCTGATTCTCACTGGGGCAGCTCCTGGCAGGAGGCCCCCAGCCTGGTTCCTGCCCTGCGTAGCCCTGCATCCACCTGTGGAATGAAACTATGTAGAAAACCAATGATGTGCAACTATGGAGACTGCTCTGGGCCCTTCCCCTTCTCTCTCTCTCTCTCTCTCTCTCTCTCTCTCTCTCTCTCTCTCTCTCTCTCTCTTTCTCCCTCTGCCAAAAACAATAAAAATAAATCTTTAAAAAAATAAATAAGTATTGGCAAGAATGTGGAGAAACTGGAATCCTTGTGTACTTTGGTGGGAATGTAAAATGGTGCAATGACTATGGAGGACAGACAGTATGGAGGATCCTCAAAAACTAAATATAGAACTACCATATGATCCAACAATTACATTTCTGGGTATATATCCAAAGGAACAAAATCCTGTCACATGCTATAACATGCATGAACCTTGAACAGATTATACTAAGTACATTATGGTAAGTGAAATACACCAGTCACAAAAAGACAAATAATATATGATTCCAGTTTGTCTAATATAAGGTACCTAGAGTAGTAACATTTATGGAGACAGAAAATAGAATGTGGTTGCTAGGGGTTGGGGTTGGGGTGGGAAGTTATTGTTTAATAGATACGGAGTTTCAGAAATAGCCATCTTGGGAAGGCATCTATCTGATCTGAAGGAAAGACTTGAAGGGTAGGTATGCCTTGAGGGCTTAATAATGAAGAGAAATAAGTAAACAAGCAGTGAAAATGAAAACTACCACAGGAATGAAAGAGAACCACAAAATCAGAACACATATCAAACTGGCTCCTCTACCAAAAAAAAAATTACTTCTATTTGGTGGGGTTGGGGTGGGGGGGGGGAGAGCACTTCATTCTATCAACAGTAGAGGGCACTCCTGAGCTAAGAAGTCCGACAAAGCATCCAACTGCCTGCCTTTTTTCCAATTGCTAAAACTAGAAAAGACACTTCAAAATGAACAGAAAATGGCAGGCATAATAATATATAAGAACAACAAAAAATAAGAATAAATATTTTTAAACTAATCAAGAAATAGGAAAACTGAAATGCAATACTCCAGCCTGAATTAAATAACTTTAAACAGTCATCTGGTGATATTAATTATATACATTGTGAATCAGAAAATAACAAACAGATGGGAAAGCCGGGATGGCTCAGCGGGTTAAGCGCTCGCTTTGAAGCCCCAAGGACGAAGGATCGAATCCCGGCTCCGGCCCAGGCGGACCCACATGCTGAACTGGGGTGCGCTTCCCGAATGCGGTGAGGCCCCCAGTTCAGTTCAAAAACAAGAAAATAACAAAAAGATCCAAGATAAGAGTTAGTCAAAATCAGAAGAAATTGAAGAAAAAGACAAATCATTTCAAGAAAAATTAAAAAAAGACGATAAGATGTCCAAAGGAAAGAGATTTTACTTAAAATATAATAACTGGTATTGAGTAAAGGAATTAAAACAGCCAAGAAAGTAAAATCAAGACAGCAGTAAGAAGGATCAGAGAGAAAGTGCTAGATACAGAGGAAGTTCAATATATATAGTTCCTGAAGAAGAAAAAAAACAAAAACAAAATAATGAAATAGATGTAATATTTAAAATTATAATACAAGAAAACTTTCTGGAAATAAAACTTAAATCTACCAGGATCTTCCAGGAACCTAGGAAAATTGATAAGGAATGAACAACTCTGAGATAGATCTTAAAAAATCAATTATATTTGAGGAGAAAAAATGCTTTGGACCTTAGGCAAAAAGCCAAATCATTTGTGAAAGAACAAAAACCAGTTAGGTATCAGGTTCCACAACAACATAGAAAGGCAACAACGTTTGTTTGTTTGTTTTTTAATGAATTTTATTGTTTTTGACACAGACAGAGACACAGAGAAGGGGGAGGGCCCAGAACAGTCTCCATAGTTGCATGTCATTGACATGGTTTCTTTTCACTCAGGTGGGTGGGGCTGCCCAGGGCAGGAACCGGGCTGGGGGCTTCCCACATGGGAGGCAAGCCAGGGGCCAAACCGGGGGATGAGAATCGAACTGGGGACCTGAGGCATGGAGGACACACCACAGTTCATCATAGGAGTCCGCATAGGCTGGGACTGGATTTGATCTAGGTCTCCAGGTCTGCAAAGCAAACATTTAAGCTGCTGAGCCATCCTAGCTTCCCCAAAAGGCAACAAAGTTCTTAAAAACTCAAGGTAAAGAAATGTGACCCAAGATTTTATATTCAGGCAACCTGTCCTTCTATTCTAGTACAAAAGCTAAAGAAAATCAGTTTTAAATATGCAAGAACTAGCCCAGAAATAAATCCTCACTTATATGGTCAATTAATCTATGACAAAGGAGGCAAGGATATACAATGGTGTAAAGACAATCTATGGTATTCAATAAGTGGCATTGGGAAACTGGACAGATACATGCAAAAAAATGAAAGTGAACCACTTTCTTTCTTTTTTTAAATTTTTTTTGGCAGAGAGAGAGAGAGAGAGAGAGAGAGAGAATTGAACTGGTGGAACTCCCCAGTTCAGCACATGGGTCCGCATAGGCCAGGGCCGGGATTCGATCCTCGGTTCTCGGCGCTGCAAAGTGAGTGCTTAACCCACTGAGCCATCCCGGCTTCCCCTGAACCACTTTCTTACACCGTATTCAAAAATAAACTCAAAAATGGATTAAAGACTTAAATGGGACTATACCAAACTAAAAAGTTTTTGCACAGCGAAGAAAAGCATCAACAAAACAAAAATATAACCTACTGAATGAAAGAATATATTTGCAAATTATATATCCAATAAGGGGTTAATATCCAAAATATATAAAGAACTCATACTACTTAACACACACACACCCCACCCCACCCCCAAATAATTCAATTAAGAATTAGGCAGAGGACCTGAATAGACATTTCTCCAAAAAGGACATACAGATGGCCAACAAATAAGATGCTCAACATCACTAATCATCATGGAAATGCAAATTAAAACCACAATGATATCACCTCACACCTGTCAGAATGGCTATCACCAAAAAATCAACAAATAAGCGCTGGCAAGAAGGTGGGGAAAAGGAAACCCTAGCACACTGTTGGTGGGATTGTAAATTAGTACAGCCACTACAGAAAACAGTATGAATATTTCTCCAAAAATTAAAAATAGAGCTGTCATACAATCCAGCAATTCCACTTTCAGGTATTCATCCAAAGAAAAGAAAAACTATTTTGAAAAGATATGTGCACCCTTAGGTTCACTGTTGCTTTATTTACAATAACCAAGATATGGAAACAACTTAGATGAATGGATAAAGATGTGATTACATACACACACACACACACACACATATACACACACATACATGCACACACATATATATACATACACACACATACATATATACACATACACACACAATACACACATAATGGAATATTACTCAGTAATAAAAATGAAATCTTAACATTTTTGAAAAAATAGATGGACCTAGAGGGCATTAATGTTAAATGAAATACAAGGTCTAAAAAACAATCCAGCCATAAATGTCTTTATTTTTCTCTCTTTTTTTTTAAGATTTATTTTATTGTTTTTGACTGAGACAGAGAGAGACAGAGAGAAGGGGGAGGACCCAGAGCAATCTCCATATTTGTACCTCATCAGTGTTTCAACACGGTTTCTGTTCCACACAGGTGGGCAGGGCGTCCTGCATGGGAGGCACGCCCCCTCCAGCCAGGGGCCTAACTGGGGGGCAAGAACTGAACTGGGGGCCTCCCGCATGGGAAGCACACCCCAGTTCAGCATATTGGTCCGCATGGGATGGGGGCGGGATTCGATCCTCAGTCCCCAGGGCTGCAAAGTGAGCACTTAGCCCACTGAGCCATCCAGACTTCTCCAAATGTCTCTATTTTTCATATTCCATAGTTGGATTCCAGACAGCCCTCTTAAGTCAGACAGAGAGGGACAAGTACTGTATTATTCACTTATACATGGAATCGAAAAACAAATAAACAAAACAGAACAGAAACGGACCCACAGATACAGAGAACAAACTGATAGTTGCCAAAAGGGAGAGAGGGGTGGTGGTAAGGTGACCAATTTTTTTCCAATGAAAAGGAGGACAGCTGATTCCGGGAAGTGGGCACATAATGCAAAGCAGAGGTGATGTGATGTGGACTTGTACATCCGGAAACTATCTAATTGTTACCAATCAATGTCACCTCAATAAATTTAACAACCCAAAAAAAGAAAATCGATTGCACAACCAAAAAGAAAAAGAAAATCAATCGCACAACCAAAAAAACAAAGAAAGAAAAGGAGGACATCTAGTATTACATATCGAAAAGGAGGACATCTAGGAGGACACTTTTCGAGGGAGGACAGAACTTCCAAATGGAGGATTGTCCTCCCTAAATAAGGGTGGTTGGTCACCTTAGTGGTGGGAATGGGTGAAATAGAAAATAAATTTTAAAGACTCCCTGTCCCAGAATCATGCTAAAAACAAAAACCAAGAGCAGAGAAATGGTCAATGGATGAAAAATTACTAAGTGGAACTTGATTAGCTATTAAGGGTCAGAGTAGAATTTTAAATAAATAAATAAATATTCAAGAACTTAAAATACTGTGCTCATTAGCCTCTCTTGAGGAATTTAGTAGCAAATGAGCTCATCCAACTAATAACTAATTGGGGACAAGAGGAAAACTCAGAAAGCATTATGACGGTGAGTGAGCATTAAGTATATTCAGGTGTACACCTCCAATTAAAAGGTAATGCGAAATATAGAAAAATAGTAATGGAGATTTTTTGTCCTGAAAAACCACATGGCTAAAAATATGTAAGTGAAGAGAGAAAGAGAAAAATTGAATAAACTGATTGTTATATAACTAATAGGAGGGCAGTCAAGATACAGCTGACAAACGAAATAATACAGCCCAAGTAAAGGGGGGGAGGGGGAATAAGAAAAGATACAATATACTGTAACTACTGGAACAAAACCACAAACATTACTAAACACCAAAAGTAATTTTAAACGTATGTTGTTTTGGGGTTGATTGGTTACTTGATTAGCTTGTTGGTTTATGTAGCAGTTCCTTCCTTTCTGGTACTACAAGATGCTCTGGCATTCAGGTCTGTATTTCCTGCCCCAGTCCTAGCATCTGAGCCATTTCTCCAAGGAGCCCTGGTTCTTGGTCGACAGGGAGCTGAAAATCGGCTGGACACACGGTCATTTTGGTGCTTTGGGGAGGAGAGTAATCTCAAAACAAATAATCAATCATGGCTGATTACTGAGGAAATGAAGAAAGCTGGGGCAGTGGCAAAAGGGCTGGAGAGCGCCCGCGGGTCTCGAACCATGCTCGCAAGATTGGACTCATAAGTCTGAATCGAAGGAACCGCTGAGCTAAAGCCAGCCCACATATTCCTCCTAGAATATGTTATCTTGAGTGGTGAGAAAGACTTGCGTCATAATAAATCGACTTGTGTCACAATAAATGGAGTAAAATAGGAGTGATCCAGGACGATTTACCTGCCAAAACACTGTCTCATCCCCCTCCCCTCCGCCCAGCCAGGCACTTGGTGAGTACTCGTCTGAGAATACGCAGCAGCGAAGACTCAGGTTTCCCCTAACTTTCCAGTGAGCGTTCCGTAGTTGCTTCCGGGCTTATTCTCTCCCACCACGCAGTGGCCCTTGTCCACCACCTGGAGGCTCTCTCCAACCTCGGCGCTCCCCCAGCCAGCCACACAGGATCACTCTGATCAGATCCATTTTCAGACAGTGCCTGAATCAGGAGAGGGAAATCTTTACAATCTATAAATTCAATTTTAGGCCTTTTCTTGAACTTTGCCGCTAAACCATGTAAGCCCTACAGCGCCTCTCCTAGGTGTTGTATAGTTATTACTTCTGTTACCATTTTTAAAAATTTTAAATTCCACATGACATCCCTATTTCTTTTATACTATTAATAGCTAACCGTTCTCTTCACTTTTCTCCAATTAACCCTTGTTAGGATTTGTGTGTATCCCTCCAGTCCTTTTCCTCAATCTATGTAATATTTAACACACTACTACATGATTGAGGGGCTTATTGGGGATCAGTTTGTTGGGTATTTTGTTTTCTTAACAATGTCTTAGAGATATTTGTCAGTACATATAGATCTCATATATTGTAATGGCTTCATTAATATATTCAAGTATAACTGTACCAGTTTTATTTTAAATGTTTCACTATTATAAAAACAAAGCTGCAGTAAACACCCTTCTGTGTATATGTACACACAGCAAGAATTTCTAAGGATACTTAAGAGTAGAACTGCTGGATTAAAGGTTTCTTCACATTTAAAATTTTGGAGGGGATTATGGGAGAGATACAAGAGCCCCCAAAAGTGCCTGACACTACAGAAACATCTGATTCCCCCCCCCCAATACTTTAAATGGCAATTCCACCAGAATGTAAATTCCATAACAGTTAGGGTCTTGATGCCTTGCCCCAGGAGATATTACCAGAGCCTAGAACATGCTCAGCATCTCAGCTCCCACTAATTAGGCATATTCCTCAACCAGAATGCAAAATTTCCATAGACATCAAATCTTAAAAGACAAGTTTTCTGGGATTGCTCTGGGCTCCTGAAGTTCCATCCCATCTCCTTCCTTCACTTTTCCAACTTTGACCTAGATAGGCCCATTGGAGACTCAAATCACTTGCCAGTCCCAGGAGAATTTAGAGTACCTGGGATTTGGAATTACTTTTTAGTAGAGGTGGCCAGAGGTAAGATTCCATTGTACCAAAGTGGGAAATCATTTGAAGCCGTTTGTTTCCTGAAAAATGAACAAGAAACTATGGAAGAATAGCTTACTGATAATTTCTCCAGCCTGCCTTGAAGGGGGGAGAAAAAGACCCAGTCGACTGGGGTAGATTCTTACCCAAGGACCTGTAGAACACATAATCATAAGAAAAAAAAGCACTCACTAATTAGCCTCCAATTGGACAAATACTGTATGTGAAACTCTGAGCTAGGCCTTGAGTCAGTATAGACACATTCAGTATTCCCAGTGGCAAGATTCAGCATCAAAAATAGGCAAATGTCATGCCAGACAGCAAAATTTTCTGCAAAAGTCCAAAGAAAGGAGTATAGTACTTTGGGGGGCCCACAAGAGGCTCATACTACATAAAGGTGTTTGGGGAATTAGATGAGGCCAAGAATGTAATGATGGCAGCTTTGTTAACCCAAATAGAGCCTGCTTTCTAGGGTATAGAACTAGCTTAAGTAGTCACCTGCCTGAGGTAAACCAGGATGGCTCAGAGGGTTATAGTGCTTGATTTGCAGCCCCAGGGACTGAGGATCAAATCCCAGCCCTGGCCTGTGAGGACCCATTTGCTGAGCTGGGGTGTTTCCCATGCAGGAGAGCTCCATCTCAGTTCTTGCCCCCTGGCTGAAGGAGGCATACCTCCCATGTGGGAGGACCCCAGCCCAGCTCCCACCCTGCGCAGCCCCCACCCACCTGTGCGTAAGGAAACCATGTTGAAAACTGATGATGTACAACTATGGAGACTGCTCTGGACTCCCCATCCCCCATCAAAAACAATAAAATAAATGTTTTGTTTGTATATCTCTTGTTTTCTTAGTTTAAAAGGACTGATTTTTTTCCTCTACATCCATGGGACCTAACATGGTACCTAATCCAGGGAATATCAGTTTATTTCCTTTAACCAGTCTGTGCCATCTAATTCTCAAGTTAGACCACAGTAGGGAAGGCAGCTTCTCAATGGGGCTGGGAGGAAGAATTTCACCCCCACACTTCCCAGGGACACAGACAACTTTAGTTGTCATAATTTGGGGGAAGGGGTGCTACTAGCATCTAGTGAGTAGATGCTAGGAATACTGCTAAACATCCTACAATGCACAAGGGAACAAAGAATTATACAACCCCAAATGTCAACAATGCCAAGAGGAACCCTGTGCCTAGCCTAACTACAGTAGTAAGGAAAGCATCAACTTCAACCCTGAGCTCTGCTGTTCCAAAAACAAGATCAAAGGAGGCTAAAATTATAGGAAAAGTTTCATTCAGACTCCTCCACACACAGATCCCAACAGAGGGAAATATAACTCATACTGAAGGAACCTAGAAAAGTGAGAGCTCAAATGAAGAATAAGCTCTAGATGGAAATCCTCAGTGTGGGAAGAAAAAACAATACACGGGAAAATATAGAATGTTCCCACCAAATGTGAAACAGGACCAGTCCTGCTATTTATTGTACATGTTGAACAGCCTCTGAGACCCATGCTCCCATGAGGTATGTTTTTTTTTCTTTCCTTTCTTTTTTTCATCAAACAGGTTCTTCCAAGAGCCTGTTTATAAGGAAGACAGAGTAATCCTCAATAAAATAAACAGGATAAGCTGAATAGTCTATATATGAAAAAAGAAGAAAGGTTAAAAAACTCACCAAACAAAACCACACCAAACACTCATCCCATTTAATTTGTTACATGCACTGAGGAAACTGAGAACATTAGGCCCCAAGGCAGCAATGTTGAGGCCCTAGCTCAGGATCCCTCTATGTGAGATTCATGCACACACATCCACACATACCAGTGACCCAGGCATAAGTACACACGCATGCACAGGTGGCTAGAGAACCACAGGGGGAGATGAGGGAAAGGGGCAGGGGGCTGGTCAAGGATATGGTAGCAACTGGAAACTGGGGACCCAGAGAACCCTTCTGCTGCAGGCTAAGCAAGAGTGCAAATTAAAACAAAGGCAGAACACAGGATAAATGTAGGATGCTCAGAGAAGAGGTTGGACAGATGAAGAGGGAAAGATGCCGAAGTTTGGGAAAGCAGCCTCAGAAAAGGAGGTTTTTCTTTATTGGGAATTCCCATGGGCCGAGGTCCGGTGATTCCAGTGATATACTGAGGCTGCAGGAATATACCACAGCATTACCTCTGCCTCCTATATTCTCTCGTGGTAGAGGGAAACCACAAACACCCACCCTCTAGCCCTCCCCATTGCCACTCTTAAGGATTTTCCAAGTACACCCCCAAAAATGACCCACACACAAAGTTAAGCCCAGCAAAGGGCCAAACATAGAAAGCCTCAGTAACTCTTCTTTGTGGAACCAAAGCCGGAGAAGCCCATCACAGCTGCCATCTCATCATCCTCCTCAAATGTCAAGTCCTCCTCAGCCCTCCTTTTCTTCTCCTTCTGTTTTTCTTTCTTGTAGGCTTTGGCCTTTTCCTCCTAGGGAGAAAAATCACTCAGCATCAGTTCAGACTCCTGAGCCAAACGTTGTTGAAAAACACAGATGAGCTTCAAGATTCCTTTCTATCTTTTGGAGAAAATAAAGACAAGTAAAAGTTCAAGAGCAGAGGAAAAAACCACATTAAAAATTTTAAGAGGGGAAGCCTGGATGGCTCAGTGGGTTAAGCACTCACTTTGCAGCCCCAGGGACCGAGAATCAAATCCCAGCCCTGGACCCGGCCCGTGTGGACCCATATGCTGAACTGGGGAGTGCACCCAGTTCAGTTCTCACCGGGGTAAAGACCCCGGCCCAGTTCATGCCCTGTGCAGCACCACTCCCACCTGTGCAATGAAACTATGTGGAAAAACAAATGATGTGCAACTATGGAGACTGTTCTGGGCCCTCCCCCTTCTCTCTGTCTCTATATCTCTCTCTCTCTGTCAAAAACAATAAAAATAAATCTTTAAAAAAAAAAATTTTTTTTTAAGAAACAAGAAAGAGAAGTTTTAGCCTGCAGAGAGCACTTCTCAATCCTACTTTCCAGTTCATTTCTAGTTCTTAATAAGGTTACAAGAGCAATATCATGTAATAACAACTAACGTTCTGGGGAATGAAGTCCATGCAGGGAACTGGTCTAGGTGCTTTATATTATACACTAAGATCTCTAATATGGGGAAACTAAGGCACAGACAGGTTATATAATTTGCCCAAGATTCATAACCAGTAAGTGAAGAAAAGAGAATTCTAATTCAGTCAGTCTAGTTCCATGAGCCTCTTAGGAACAAGGTGCAATTTGGTTAATCCCTCCTATAGTAAAAAAGTATGGCCCAGAGAATCCAGGAATAAAGGATAGATTTAGAACCACTTCCTTCAGCTCATGAGAGTCTCAAACTAGGGCAATACCGTATTTTCCGGCGTATACGACGACCGGGCGTATAAGACAACCCCCTAATTTTACAGTTAAAACGTAGGTTTAGGCCTATATTCGCTGTATAAGACTACAGCCTCGGAAGTGGGGGGTAGTCTTATACAGCGAATATAGGCCTAAACCTACATTTTAACTGTAAAATTAGGGGGTCGTCTTATACGCCCGGTCGTCTTATACGCCGGAAAATATGGTAAATGTTTCCCCTAATATACAGAAATACAGAAGATAGATATAACTATCCGCTGGGGTGGTAGTGGAATAAGGAAGACAGCTTCCTCATGATTTGTAACATAAAATTCCAAGCTGGGGGGAGGAGGACAGCAGAGCCTTACCTCTTCTCTGAGTTCCTTCATCCTTTCCTCAAAATCATAATCCTTCTGTTTCTCTTCCATCTTCTTCTTATTAACTTCAAAACGTTTCTTCACCTGATCCAAGGTGGACCTTTCCACACGCATAGACATGCCCAAGTTTCGCTGATCTAGATGGGGTCAACAGTGAAGAAGGTAAAGTTATTAGAACATCCCCAGCCCCTCAAAGTCTTTCCCTGACATTAAAAAAAAAAAAAATCTCATAAAGCATACAGCAAATATAATTATAGGTGGAAAAACTCCCTTGGCTTTACTTGTTCACAGAAGCAGCAGCCACAAATAAGATGCAAATAGCTTTCAACTGCCCTTACTGAGCAGATGCATTACAGTGAAGACAGTTAAGCCAGGAGAAGACCAAGGTTTAGGCTTTTTGAAAGCCCAGTGTCTCACCTCATGGCCTACAGAAACATTAGATAATGAAGTAAAGAATGACCTGGGCTGAAGTAACTGGAGAATTCCTCAGGCATTAAAAAAAAAAAAAAAAGGGGGGAAGCCGGGATGGCTCAGTGGGTTGAGCGCTCACTTTGCAGCGCTGGGGACCGGGGATCGGGTCCCGGCCCCGGCCCATGTGGAACCATATGCTGAACTGGGAGCTCCCCCAGTTCAGTTTTCTCTCTGTCTCTGTATCTCTCTCTCTCTCTCTCTCTCTCTCTGTCAAAAAAAAAAAAAAAAAAAAAGACTACTAATTTCCAAACCAAGAAAATAAACCTTAAAAAAAGAAAAAGGCACAATAGAACCCACCTTCCTCCCCACCACTCACTCCAGAGCCCATCCTAGCCCCAGTCACAAAATACCTCCAAGTCTTACGTTTCTTTCCATTAATGTGATCCAGGAAGTTGATGGAATCCTTCACAACACAGTCACAGACATTGCAATAATATCTAGCAAACAGAAAGAAACAGTACTTGAGTCAAATCTGGTTTATTGATATTATTGTTTTCAAAAAAGAAACTCATATTTTTAGGTATAAACTCTTTTTAGGGGAAGCAGGATGGCTCAGTGGGTTAAGCACTCACTTTGCAGCCCTGGGGATGGACTGAGGATCGAATCCTGGCCCTGGCCCTTGAGGACCCATATGCTGAACTGGGGTGTTTCCCATGCGGGAGGCCCTCAGTTTGGTTCTCGCCTCCCAGTTCGGCCCCTGGCTCAAGGAGGCATGCCTCCCATGTGGGAGGCCCCCAGCTCAATTTCCACCCTTTACAGCCCCCACCCACCTGTGTAGAATGAAACCATATCAAAAAACTGATGATGTACAACTATGGAGACTGCTCTGGGCCTTCCCCCTTCTCTCTGTTTCTCTCTGTCTCTGTCAAAAACAATAAAATCTTAAAGAAAAAAAACCTTTTTAGAAGGAGATGAAGTAAGTCTGAGCTCTTGGAAGAATGTGGTAGCTAACCTCTAAGATGACCCCATAATTCCCACCCTCTTGTTATTTCTACCCTATGTAGTCCCCTCCCATTTATACCAGGGTTGGTCTGTGTGACCAATAGAATATGTCAAAAGTGATGCGATTAAAAAAACCGGCTACTGTCTTAGTATGTCCATTTGGATCACTTGCTCTAGAGAAGCCACTTGCTTTGTTGTGAGAAAAACTATGAAGAAGCCTGTGGAAGAAATAACTGAGACCACCGAACCACAGTCACATGACAGATGTTGAAAGCAAATCCTCAAGTGCCACTTATATCTCAAATGAACACAGACCCTGCAAACACCCTGACTGCAGCTTTATGAGAGACCCTGAGACAGAACCACCTAAGTAAATCTTTCCCAGGTTCCTTACCCACAGAAAGTGTGAGCTACTTATTGTTTTATGCTACTAAATTTGGGGTTAATATTTTAATTTACAGAGCAATATATTACTAATATGGAAAGGAATGACAACATTGGGTATACTGAGTAGTTCAGGGAAGTGTCATACTGCTATCTGTGTTGTCCTGCCACTGGAAAACCTAACTGGATGGAGAAGTAAAAAGAATGAAGAGCTCTTGTGGGCTCCTTCTTCCTATAGGCTATAGTCTTTGACTAGGAAAGAGGTGGACAACCAGGCAATCCATAACAACTACCGCCTTTATAACCAGTCTGGAACCTCAACCCCCTTTATTCACCATCAACAGCTCCTATGATGGCGGGCTGATAAATTTTGCCTCTGCTTAAACAGAAAATGGGGGAAGCCGGGATGGCTCAGTGGGTTAGGCGCTCACTTTGCAGCCCCGGGACCAAGGATCGAATCCCGGCCCCGGCCCGTGCAGACCCATATGCTGAACTGGGGAGTGCCCCCAGTTCGGTTCTCACGGGGGCCAGACCCGGCCCAGTTCCTGCCCTGTGCAGCCCCGCCCACCTGTGGAATGAAACTATGTGGAAAACCAATGCCGTGCAACTATGGAGACTGTTCTGGCCCCTCCCCCTTCTCTCTCTCTCTGACTCTGTATCTCTCTCTCTCTGTCAAAAACAATAAATAAATCTTAAAAAAAAAAACCAGAAATGAACAGGAAAAGATATTTTAATGATACATATATATATATGTGTGTGTGTGTGTGTGTATATATATATATATATATATATATGTATGTATATATTCTACACCATTTACTTTCAAAGTTCCATAATTATTTTTCTACATGATCACCACACTTCAATACACTTCAGCCAACATTGAAGGGGAAGCCGGGATGGCTCAGTGGGTTAAGCGCTCACTTGGTTAAGCGCTCACTTTGCAGCCCCAAGGAGCAAGGATCGAATCCCGGCCCCGGCCCCGGCCCATGCGGACCCATGTGCTGAACTGGGGAGTTCCCCAGTTCATTCTCTCTCTCTCTCTCTCTCTCTCTGTCAAAAACAATAAATAAATCTTAAAAAAAAAAACCAGAAATGAACAGGAAAAGATATTTTAATGATACATATATATATATGTGTGTGTGTGTGTGTATATATATATACATATATGTATGTATATATTCTACACCATTTACTTTCAAAGTTCCATAATTATTTTTCTACATGATCACCACACTTCAATACACTTCAGCCAACATTGAACCAGTTTTTTAAATCTGTCCTTTATGGGGAAGCCAGGATGGCTCAGTGGGTTGAGCGCTCACTTTGCAGCGCCGGGGACCGAGGATCGAATCCCAGCCCCAGCCCATGCGGAACCATGTGCTGAACTGGGGAGTTCCCCCAGTTCAGTTCTCTCTGTCTCTGTATCTCTCTCTGTCAAAAAAGTAATAAATAGATAAAACTTTAAATAAATAAATAAATAAATAAATCTGTCCTTTAAAAAATGAGTATTGTGTTTTTGAAACCATTTCCTCACTGCAGACTTCACCTCTTCATCACAGATGAACATTACCCAGGGTCTTACTATACTCACATCAACACACTGATCACCACAAATGGCTTGTATTCATCTGTGAATTTTAATTGGAGGAACTTTTTCCACTAAGAACTCAATTAACAGTCTGCTGTTTGAACTGAACATCTGAACACTCTTCCATTTCAATGGGTGAAAAATGTAAACATCTGTGTATGCAAGGTCAAGAATGACAGAGGGGAGATACCATGTGACTACACAGAACTGGTTATATCTAGATATGTCTAATGTAACAAAAAGTGTTACCGTGGGGGATGCCAGGATGGCTCAGCGGGTTGAGCAGTTGCCTTGCAGCTGCAGGGTCTGAGGGTCAAGTTCCAGACCAGCCCACGCAGACCCATATGATGAACTGGGGCATGCTTCCTATGTGGGAGGCCCCCAGTTCAGTTCCCGCCCAGGGCATGATTCCCATGTGGGAGGCCCCCGGTTCACAGCGGTGTGCTTGCCACGTGGGAGGCCCTGGGTTCAGTTCCCACCCTGTGTGCCCACACATCCACCTGTGTGGAATGAAACTATGTTGAAACTAATGATGTACAGCTGTAGAAACTGCTCTGGGCACTCCCCCTTCTCTCTCTTTGTCAAACAAAATAAATCTTAAAAAAACAAAAAGTTACAGTAGAGGCAAAATTTATCGGCCTGCCCTCGTAGCTCCATTCTAGCTCTACCTAATTTCTCCTCTACAAGTCTCCTCAGTAGTCCTTTTCTTCATTTGCTCCTCTGGCAAGAAAACAAATTATCCCTTTTAGGGTATTAAGAAGTAGTTATAATGCTATTATGAATAAGCCTACAGGGTGACTCCTCCTAGAGATATTACATGCATTATGTTAACCTGAGACCTTGGGGAACAAAAATAAATAAATTTAAGGATGAAATTACAGGTACACGGTCATTAACATTGGGCTACGAACCCTCCCCAGCACTTCCTAAAACGAACATAATTTATCAGACCTACTCCTGGCTACAGAGAAAAATGAAAAGCCACTCACCCTCCCATCTCAGATTGTGGGGTGGTCTTCGTAATGACAATGGTCTTCCCAAGCTTGGATTCGAGGTCCACCTTGTAGTCCCTATGCCGGAGAAGCTCCCGCTTGACTGGCTGCACTGGTTTTCCTGAAATATAATAGAAGTAGTCCCTTAAATAATGCAGTTCCTTAACCAGAGAGGATAAGATATGCATGAAACCCAAAATCCAAAGAATTACTCTCATTTTTTTTTTTTTGAAACTTGAAGTGAGATAAAAGGCACTTCTAGCAGCAGCTAGGGAGAATTTGAACAGGACAAATGATTAGCAATCCTTAACTCATTACAGCTTTCCTCCACTTTAAAGCAGCAAGCTTTGTTTGCAATGGTTTCTAGTCACTGAATAACTGAATTGAAGGGAGGAACTCTGACTTTTCACAAAAAAGCAAACTTTTAAAAGAGCAAGGACATAATGCTTTCAGATACCCCAAGCATAACACAGAAAGGATTCTTCTGAGAGCTGGGGAAATTTTTAAAAAGGAGACCAACATTTATGAATTACCGGTTACATGCCAAAAATTACTTTACAAGAGTTAGTAAGTGCAAGGTGGTGTGAAGTAAAGTGGAGGAAGAATGTACAAGTTTGAAAACAGATGAGAAAATCAGACAGCAACTCCCTGACATTGTACAAGGCACAGAGCACTCACTGAAACCATCACTCCTTCCCTGGCGAGTCCCCTTGCTCTTCTCAGAATATAGGAAAAGGTTTTGATTGGGTCAGGAATTGTTCTCCCCCATAAGTAATTCCAAGGGAGAGTTGGTCTTCAGTAGCAATAATGCACAGTAGCAAAATACTCCGCTAACTTTTCTGTCACCACTCTGTACTTCAGGATTCCACTCTTCTCTGTACTTCAGGAAAGTACTAAATGAGCAAAGCAAAAGGAGGTAAGGAAGCAGAGGATAACAGAGCTGGAAAGCACCTCAAAACCACTTCAGTCTATCTCCTCGCTTTTTTAATACATGAAGAAATCGAGGACCAGGGAGGCAGCCCTCTGCCAGAGGTTACACAGGGTAGGACAGCGCCTTTCAACTCCCACCCGCCCTCCAGCCCCGGCATCGCCTCCACGATGCCCTTAACCCTTAATGCTGCAGGCACCCACCATCCTTCTTTTCTCTCTCTTCCGTGAGCCTCTTCTCGGCGAGTTTCTCATACTCATCTTTGTCCCACTTTCGGCGAAAGTCCAAATTTTTTGTCTGTGGGGACAAAAAAAAAAGCCTCAAAGTTCGTCCCCAATCAAGTCCAACCCCTAGAGAAACTGTGTCATCGCTACTAAGGCGGCCTGGGACCTCTCCAGAGCGAAGCCTCTCCGGACCGCACCAGTAGACTGAGGTGGCCTCAGGACCCCAACACGAGAGACCTCCGCGATTCCACTGACCCCAAGCCAGAACCTTACGGGGGAGCTCTTGCACCTGGGCCATAAAATCGCAAGGAGGTATTGTAAGCCACTCAGGTACAGGTTATTCCGAGCTGAGAAACCACCCTGCTCAAACCTCCTCACACACAACACTTACCCCACTGCCAGACGCCATCTTCACCGCGAAGTGAATGGGAAGCCGGAAAATGCCGTAAAAAGCGACCTTAAGCCGTAAAGCAAGTTTGCCCTCCAATAAGCTTCGAGTCTCGTGTTCTAAACGAGCTAAAAACTAAAGGGCTTCTAAAACAGGCTTGTCAGTCCCGCCTCTGCTTTAAGGAAAATGGCGCATGCGCAAGGAGAGTACGAAGCAACACGGAAGTAAGGGCGAGTGCAAAAGTTTATTTTGCCCTGGCTTTCAAAAGCAACACCGAAGGCGGTTCAACTCTATTTTACAAACAAGGAAACTGAGGACCAAGGCCCTTTAATCTAATCAACTTTGCGTGCATTTCCAAGAGTTTCTAAACCTTCCTTAAGGCTGAAGCACTATTAGAGACCCGAGATGCCCCATTTATCTGTATGCACTAAAAATAAGTCCCCTCCTAACACTAACGTGTTTGCAAAAGCTGCAACCTTCCCAAAGCACACATGGAGAACTTTTCGCATTTCTATTTATCTTTAAGCAATGCTATCACCCTATGATTAATTCATTTTTCCTTCAACTGAGGAGCATTAGTCATTCAATCTATAGGGCATAATTTAATCAACATAAATGGACTTTAAGTAAGGTGACCAAACGTCCCGCTTTTGGCGGGACAGTCCCGATTTTTAACAATTTGTCCCGCATCCCGCAGCGTTTTAAAAAAGTCCCAATTTTTGGAAAGAATGCACGACAAGCTAGGGAACGCGGGAGATAGACCAAATTTTTTAAGAACCCCCTCCACCTCAGTCAATGGTGTCCCGCTTTACCAATGTTAAAATCTGGTCACCCTATTCATAAGGCCAGTTACCAGCAACACTCGAGGGTGAAAAACTCTTGTCAGATGGCTATTATATATTGATTTAGTAACATGATTGTATCTCCAAGGTGGGGAACGGGAAGCAAAGGGGAGAACTGTCGCTTCTCCCTTCGCTGAATACAGAAACATAACTCCAGGAAGGTTACTCCTAGCTAAAGGTTAGATTCTCCAGTGTACATTCAAGTGTTTTCTATGGCCTATGCAAACCACCCCTTGATAACAAATTACCCAAACTACTACTACATTAAATATTTTATTATCCAATCACTTTTAGAATAGCCACCTCCGTAGCAGGACATGGAATAGTCAGAGCAGTGATTCTGGCATAGGAAATGTTCTCCAAAATTTCAAAATCAAACCATCTGGTCAGGTCATCTATTAAGTTCAACATTCAAGATTATTAAACAGACAGCCTCACCATGGATGGCCTAGAGAAGTGCCACTGCTATGCCCTTAGGACAGCATCTCTGTCCTCAAAAAAGACAGAAAGCAGCCATTGCTATTCCTTGCTGTCTCCCAAAGACTTGAACAGGCCAACAGCAGGTTGTAGACAAATTCCCCAGAATCTGGTTCAGAAGCCACAATACAGTGAAAAGCTAAGTATCTGACTTCTGGTCTTAATGGTTCAGAATCTTCTCAGCCTAAGGTGACATTCCCAGAGCCTTGCTCCACAGCAAATATATCACCTCTTGATGGCATTCAATGGCACTTCAAATCTGCCATCTGACTCTACAGTTAGGGCATGTCTCTTTCACATACCAGCCACCTGCACCCAGGCAGAATAGCTGCTCACAATAGCCCAGGAGTCCTCAGGGGCTTCTATAGGTCTGTATCCAGGAAGGATGGAGGAGGCAAAGGCACTTGTCACCCATCCTGGCCAGCAGTTCTGAAGTCCATCAGGAACTCAGTCCTAGATGAAATATTTTCTACAAAGAGCAGCAGGTTGCAATCAGGCAAGGATCAAGACGCAATAGATAGTCGCTTCTGAATTTCAGCCACAAGATTTTCCCGTTTAATGGCCACCTGAAACATAAGAGAACCCTCATGTAACAAACTAGGAGAGTGATACCAGCTCCTTAGCCACTGATTTTTCAGATTTATTTTATACTGTGTCTGTTCCCATTACTTACACAACCAGTAGGGAATAGTTGGGCTTCAAGCCTACATGGAGAATGTATGCCCTCAAGACTAAAGGGATTCTAATGCCCAGTATATGTCTATTTTATTAATTAGTCTCAAAATACACATTGAGATTTCATTTGTCCTTCTTCTGCCCACCTAGTCAGTATCATTGGTTATAACAATTGCCTGGGAGGTATCGTCATTCATGTCTATCACTATTAACCCTATAGATATTTCCTCAGCCAGAAACATATTTCTTAAAGAATCTACAGGGAAGCCGGGATGGCTCAGTGGGTTAAGCGCTCAATTTGAAGAGCTGGGGACCGAGGATCGAATCCCGGCCCCGGCCCGTGTGGAACCACATGCTGAACTGGGATGTCCCCCAGTTCAGTTCTCTGTCTCTGTATCTCTCTCTGTCAAAAATAAAAATACATAAAATATATTTTTAAAAAAGAATCTAGAACACTTGGTCCCCTCTATTTCTGCCTTCCCCACTCACCTCCTCCCTGCTGGCCACTGAACGAAGCTTGATGACCCCTTCCTTCAGTTCTTGTTCACCAATAATGACCACTAGTGGAATGCCCATGTTCTCACAGTAGTGCAGTTGGGTTAGTAGTTTAGGGTTGTTCTTATACGACAGTTCTGCCTGAAAAGGATGAAGGTAGAGTACGGGTTTTAGAAGTGACCACATTTTTCAAGCCCCAGGAGAAAGCATTTCCAAAGAAATAAGTAGTTAGCCCTCCTATCCTAAGAAGATAATTCTAGTTAAGACCAGACCAGAAAGATCTTGGATTCCACCCTTGGCATAAAGTAAAATGAGCCTGGTGCCTGAGTTCCACATCTATACTTAGATGATTTGTATATTAGCTCCAGCATACCTTGATCCCAGCAGCCCAAAGATCTGCAATTAGCTTCAACCGTTCTTGAAGAAAGTTCTTTTGTGGAGTGGCCACAAACACTTGGGTTTCTGTGGTCCGTATCTTTTCACCAAACATCTGATAAAAGAAGGAAAGTAAAATTAATGAAAACTTCCTTTGTACCAGTAACTCTAAGAGATAGGACAAAAAGAATCATCAGAAAAATATCCCAACTGCACTTCCAAAAACACAGTTTTCAGGCCTCCAGCCCCTTCCCACCCCTACCTAGGACCTACCTTCATCCTCTGCTCCACAATGGAGAAGATTCGCTCTATCCCAATGCTGAGCCCCACACACGGCACCTTATGGCCTTTGGGGTCAAACATGCCCACTAGCCCATCGTAGCGCCCACCAGCAGCCACACTGCCCACATTCAGGGGCTCCTCCTTGGCATGTGCCAGGGTCTGTAGCAGTACAGCTTCATAGATCACTCCAGTATAGTAGTCCAGGCCCCGAGCCAGGCTTAGGTCAAAGGAGATCTGTGGAAACAAGGCTATAGTAAATCCCAGATAAGACTTAGGACCCTGAGAACCCCAGAGCTCAGCAGGAGGTCCACTCCCTACTCAGCTTACCTTCTCAGCAATTCCAAATAAAGTCAGGTATTCAAAGAGCAGCTTTAGATCCCTAAGGCCCTCTACGGCCTGCTTGTTCTGAGATAGTCTGGGATCTTGGAACATTTGCTCTACCAAGGACACCCCACCTAGGGAGACGTAGGGAGAAATAAGATCCGTGCTGTTTACCCAGATGTGCTTTACCTAAATTTATCTCTAATGTGCTCTTGCTATTTATTCCTCCTCCTTTTCTTAAAAAAAAAAAAAATAGATTCTTTTTTTTTTTAATGTTTCTTTTGTTTGTTTGTTTTTGACAGAGAGAGAGAGAGAGAGAGAGAGAGAGAGATACAGAGACAGAGAGAGAACTGAACTGGGGGAACTCCCCAGTTCAGCACATGGGTCCGCACGGGCCAGGGCCGGGATTCGATCCTCAGTCCCCAGCGCTGCAAAGTGAGCGCTTAACCCACTGAGCCATTCCAGCTTCCCAGATTCTGATCTTATATGACCAGACTTTCCTCCTCTGCCTCCACCTTTGCCATCTGAAGACATAAGGTAGTTATAATAAGTAAAAGGGGAATGAAATTCAGGCCAGGCTCTGGAGCTTCACACATCTACAGAAAGGAGCTGCTTCAAGGCAGAAGTTATATGCATATCACCCTCACTTTTGTTCTATCATATAGCTCTGAAATCCTGGTTCTTACCATAACATTGGACATAGTCCCCAATTTGATCAGCCACTTCAGGAGCCAGGCCTTTCTTTGCCACCATCTCATGCCTCACATCTTTCCAAGATATCTGCATAAACATCCAAACATTAGCCCAGTCCCAAGATCCTTCTTTCTCAAAATGGAAAAGGACATCTCACTTTCATTTAGTATGTGTCATGAGTACCTAACACTACACTCAGCAAAGTCAAAGACAGCTTAGGAAATCTAGCCACAATCCCCACTGTACAGCAAATCTCATGTCTTGCTTCAGAATGTCTTCTTACCTTCCTCCCAGAATTAGCTCCAGCCAATATCTCCTTAATTTTCTCTAGGGGTATAGACTTGAGGGCAGGACAAACACTCTGATAGGGTCTACTGAAGCATGTCTTTTTTGTTACCTTGTCTAATTTGTCTATCGAGGAGCAGATGGCATGGAATTTGCTTTCAGGCACACCACAGACAGCAAACATCCCATCCAAAATCCGCCGGTCATTGACCTGTGAACTCAATGAAAGTAACCCAAGTGCCTTGTCAATGCCCTTTCACTCAAAACAATGGCAGTCCCTACTGTACAGACTGATAAAGGAATAGAAAGGAAATTTCACAGGATGACATAGATTAGAAATGTAACAGCTGTACTAAAAAAGTCCTTAGAGCTGTAGGCTTAAAAACTGGGATCACTTAAGTTTTGGGACATCAGGCCAAATCCTGACTTCTCCCCTCAGTCCTCAGCCCTGTCCTCACCTTAATGAGAAAGTCCCCCAGCTGCAACCCACTTAGGATTTCACAGATGATCTTCAAACACTCTGCATCAGGGATCATAGGATCAAATTGACCAGCAATGTCAAAATCCTACAGCAAAGAAAAACAAACCTCCACTGAGCAGCCAGTTCCCAGGTTGTGGCCCCCAGAATTATCAAACACGCCACCTCCTTCAGGTCACTTACACACTGGCAGAACTCCCTGTAGCGGCCTTGGACTATGGTTGGGCTCTCCCGTCGCCATACCTTTCCAACATGGTAGCGTTTCATCTTTTTCAGTTTGTTCATGGCCAGATAACGAGCAAAAGGGACCTCATATAAATAAGTTAAGGAGGAAGACACTGCATCCAAAGCTTATCCCAGTGTAAAGACATTAGAGGGGAAGCCAGGATGGCTCAGTGGGTTGCGTGCTCGTCTTGCAGCCCCAGGGTCTGAGGACTGAATCCTAGCCCCAGCCCATGCAGGCCCATATGCTGAGCTGGGGTATGTCCCCAGTTCAGTTCTTGCTGGGGCGGGCTTCCCATGTGGGAGGCCCTAGTTTGGCTTCCACCCTAGGCATGCTTCCCATGTAGGAGGCCCCCAGCTTGCAAGGGTGTGCCTCCCATGTGGGAGGCCCTTGGCCCAGTTCTTGCCCTATGCAGTCCCACACCCACCTGTGGAATGAAACTATATCGAAAACTAATGACATACAACTATGGAGACTGCTCTGGGCACTCCCCCTTCTCTCTGTCTCTGTCTGTCAGACACAATAAAAAATAAATAAATAAATAAATAAGACATTATGGAGGACTGGGCCTCTATCAACTGGACCTCATCCACAAGGATGAAAATAAGCACCTTCTCTTCTCTGTCTTGTTTCCCACTATAGTCAAGACCTAGCAGTACTTGGCATTCAGTATACGGGGGGCTGTCTGGAAAAAATAGCAGAAACAGTTACATGACTGGATACTTTCTGGACAGCTCTCAAATACTGAACAGTGTTAAGTGAAGGGACCCCACTTAATAAAACTACAAGTTCAGTAGAAAGCAGGCGAAGCGGAGACAGAAATGACCCAAGAACTTCAAGTCTGGGCCATTTCCTCCCATTTGGATCAGTTCTCACCCATCCCAAAATAGTCAAGATTCAGAAACTTGATTTGCCTATACCTTCTATGTTGATGTTCCTTAAAGTGTAAGTCAAGGCCCACCTGCATCTTACTTACCCAGGTGCCTGTTTGAAATGCAGACTGCTGAACCCCACTCCAGCTACAAAAGTAGGAATATCTGGGGCTGGAGGCCAGGAATCTGTGTTTCTGCAAGTTTCTTCAAGGGCTGATATACATTAAAGTTGAATGACAGTGGTCCAGGCCAGGCTCTGCTGGGAGAATTGCTTTCTGGGAGAAAATAGAAGTAAAGGCTGCTGCCAACAGGCCTATAGGATCCCAGTCATTCTTGTCCCCTTTGTCGGAGAAACCCTTCTGGATTTAGAAAGAGACAAGTCAGGCTCTAGCACTTAGAAGAATACAGTAAAGGGAGCCGGGACGGCTCAGCGGGTTAAGAGCTCACTTTGCAGCCCCAGGGTCTGAGGATCAAATCCCTGCCCTGGCCCGTGAAGACCCATATGCTGAACTGGGGTGTAGCCCCCACTTCGGTTCTCGACAGGGCGAGCTTCCCATATGGGAGGCCCCAGGTTTGGCCCCCAGCTTGCGGGGGCGTGCCTCCCATGCAGGAGGTCCCCGCCCAGTTCCTGCCCTGCGTGGTCACCTGCCCACCTATGTGCAATGAAACTATGTCAAAAACTGATGACATAAAACTATGGAGACTGCTCTGGGCCCTCCCCATTCTCTCTGTCTCTCTCTGTCAAAAACAATAAAATAAATCTTAAAAAAAAAAAGAAGGATACAGTAAGGTCATACCGCAGGGACAATAGCTCTCCACCCTGATCCTTCAGATCATAGATGAGCCCAGAGTCCTCTCCATACTTCTCAGTGAGCATTTCCTGCAAGAATTAAACAGAAAGCACCACAATACAACGGAGGACTCCAAAACACAGGCTAGAAACCCCTTTGGGAAACTGAAGGCAGGTAAAAAAAAAAAATGGGGTTCCTCTCTTTTCTATTTTCTCTTCTTACCTTTAGCTCAAATGCTGGGGTATCCAACCCTTTTGCTCCATGACGTTTAAAACAGTTCACAATCACATCAAGAATTTTCTCCCTCACAACCATCTGCTGGGGACTAAGATCTCTGGTGCCCTAGAAACCAAAAGCAGCCAGAGTAAAAACAAAGACAAAAAACAAGTCCATTTAAGACAAAGCGTTAAATTACACCTATCATCTAAGGTCTGGAGTTCAAATCTCTTCTGAGTTCATATAACTATTAGGCCCAGTACCTCAAGAATAGTGAAAGTGTTTCTTTCTTTTAAATAGTCTAAAAGGACATTCAAAGGGGTCAGGAAGAGACAATCAGTGCAGAGGGCAGTCTAAGGCACTCTAATGGGACAGCAGGGGGCAAAGGAAATTACCTTTGGGGTCTTGATAACAAAATTTGATTTCTCTTTATGTGGTTTCAGTTGGGATGTTAATACTGCCTCTGCAACCTGGCAGAAGAAGGAATATAAGATGTAGCTCTTCTTAAGACTGGCCAGACCTGTGACATCTCTGGCCCCGTGGACCACCAACCTGCAAAGAACTTTGACCCTGAGCAACAGGAATCCTGAACACAGTTATGTCTATCCCAACTTCAGCTCCTCTCCAAAAACCCATGTTACGTCTACAATAGATATACACAATACACATGAAGTCAGATCTATACCATACAAGCTTGTCTGAAAAAGTTTAAGCACCCAAGAACAATGAAGACAAACCACCACTCACCACTACCACCACCAACCATCTAGGTAGAGATCAGTATAATCTTTTCCAGTTCTTAGTCCCTACTCAAAGAGCAAAACCAAGAATTTTTAATAAGGTAAGAATGGTCATTAGGCTTAGAGACAGGGAAAAGTAACTTGAAGACAGAAGAGAACCAGCCCAAGGACAATGAATATGCCTGTGGAATGAACAGAAATGAATTTATTGATTGAACTAAAAAAGTAAAAAAAAATAAAAAAGACTGAAAGAATGCTGTGACTGAAAATTAATAACAAAGATCTAAGCTCTGTTGTTTGTGATAGCACAACGCATCTGCTGGAAAGACAATAGGCTATTTCCCAAGATAAAACAGAATCAGTGATGTTTATTTCCAGCAAGCTGAATCCCTTTCAGAAATATAGAGAATGTGGTGGGTGGTTCCATACTTTGGCAAATTCTTTCCTCCACAGCATGGCAGTTCAAGTTCACAAACCCTCCTGTCATTCCAAAATCCAAAAATCTCTGAAAACCAAAAACAATGTGTTTTTTTTTTTCCTTTTGAGACTCACTTTGAGGTAAATTCTAATATGAACTCGGTGTACTTATGTTCATTAGTCATCTCAGTGGGAATATCTACATATTTTGCTTAAGAATTTTTAATATGTCTGGCCCCCAAGTGGTTTAAATAAGGGATTGTGGAATTTTATTAAAACTGTCCTTTACTATGTATCCATAGGTAAATCATTTAACCTTGCAGCCTCATTTTTCTCAACTGTATAATTTTAATAATGACCCCAACCTCTCCGGATTGTTGAGGATTAAATGACAAAACATCTAAAACGCTTAGCTCGGTACGTGGTGGGCACTCAATAAAAAAACTGAGTGTAAAGGCCGCGAGTCCATACTTTTAGACTTGGAGATCCTACCCCGACAGACCGGAGTTATCTCAGGCTGGCTCACCTGGCTATGAGAATGGACCGTCCGGATGCTGACAGAACGGGGCGGTCGCCGGAGCTGACCCAGCAACGCTGCCCAGGCACTCCGGTGCAGGAGTGCAAGCTGAGGCATCGTGCAGCAGGAGGCGGCTTTCCGGGACGAGAGACGAAAGACCTAGGAACGAGGCAGATCAGACCCCAGGAAGGGTGCAGAGCGCTATAGAGGGGAAACCCGAACACCAGGGAACAGGCGACCGCTTCTGCACTTTCCAAATCCCGCAAGGTGGCTCGGGTCCTTTCAGGGTACCGCTCAGCTGGGGCACTTCCGGCAGGAGCCGGAAATTGTTCTGCTAGGCGGAGGCTCTCTAGGCTCGTGGGCCAGCAACTCGACAGCCGGAAGTCATCCGAGCTGAGGCTGTGACCACAACAACGGATCTAAATATCAGTCCTCTCCAGTAAGGAACCAGTATGGCAGATCGTGCGGCTCTGGAGGAGGTAGTGCGACGTCAGGGAGAGCGTGTACGGGGACTCAAACAGCAGAAGGCCAGCGCCGAGCAGGTGACCCAGGCGGCTAGGGAGGGGCCCAAGCAAGGCCGGGGAGGAGTTAGAGCTGTGGTGGTCTGCACAGAGGACAGGGATGTTGGGGAGAATGGACCCGGCTGATAGGGAGGAGAACGGGCTGGGTGGTGAGGTGGACGGAGTAGGATCCAAGAGTGGCAAAGCTAGGCCTGGGGAGAGATCTGTTTCAGATCCTGATGAAGGAGGGATACTGAATGAATGGCGGAGGAGGGAGGGAGTAACAGATGGGCTAGCCTAATGCCTACTCGCCTCCACAGATCGAGGAAGAGGTGGCAAAACTACTGAAACTAAAGGCACAGCTGGGCTCTGATGAGGGGAAACAGAAGTTTGTGCTCAAAACACCCAAGGTAAATATCATTCTTTTAGGGAGCCTCAGAGAGAGTCCCTAATTCCACTCACAAGGATGTATATGCCTGCTTCCCTGAACCAGGTCATTAAGGATCTGAAATGCTGCAGAGGAAACAGCATTTGCTCTGGGCACTGGGCTGGATTGGACTCTACCAGAGTCATTCTGGGATGGCAGAAACTAGGCCAGCTGGATGTGTAGTGGAGTATGTATGCCTGCTACTGCTACTCCTTTAATTCAGTAAATATTTATTGAGTGCTTACTATGTGCCTATCACTGTACAAACCAATGAGTATAGCATGGTGAACAATAAGCTCTCATGGAGTTTATATTCTACTGAAGGAAAAAAAACTTAATACAAATAATCCTGCACATGTAATTACAAATTGTCATAATTGATATAAATAAATAACAAGAATAGTCTAAGAAAAAACAAGGGAGAACTAGGGAGTCTGAGGAAGCCTCATTGAAGAAATGATACACTAACCGACCTAACAGATGAGTGGGAGATAGCCAGGAGAAGACTGTGAGGAAGATAGGTCCAGGTACAGTATGGAAACCCTGAAGCAAGAAAGAACCTTGGTAGCTTCCAGGAAATAGAAAAAGTCCTGTATGACTAGATCCCAACAGAAGAGAGCAGAGTAGTTGGAATTCCTAGCTCAGCCTCCAATATTTCTGTTCAGATACCACTTCCTATAAGTTCTATATTTGTTCCTTCATCTGAGTTCCTTTGACACTCCATATATATGTCTATTATTGCATTTATTGCTGACTTTTAGTTATTCACATGGTTTATGCTGAGAGGCTGAGACCAGGTGCCTGAAACTAAATAGGTATTAAATGAATGTATGTGAAATTGAACTCCAAAAGAGAAGGGAGATGATCTATTTTTCTTGTGTTGAAATTTCCCTTTCATGTTAATTAATCTTTTAAGGTTAATTTTTTGGGTTCCTAAATTCATTGACCTATTCCTTTCAACACACAACAAATTTCAGAGGTTAAGGAGACAGTGTAAAATCCCAAGGCAGTGATCATCAGTAGTTATTCAGACTAGTAAGTGAAAAGATTAAAGGGGAATTTGTGATGGAATAGTCTGGCCTCATCTGAACCTCAATGATCAGTCTTAATGTCACTAAAAGTAGAACAGTCAGGCATTAAATTACTCCTGATGTGACACAATAAGAAGTACACTGCACCACCTATGAAATATTTTTGCCAAGAAAGATTGAACTGGAATCTAATCAGGTTTTTAGACCTAACTACCAATTTATTGAAAATATGGGAGATGGAGGATTGTTAAGCAAATCTAGCATATGAAAAATTCTGTAGGGCAAAATGACTCTTATTTCTTCAACAAATGACATTTTTTTCAAAAAGAAAACTGTTGAAGGTTAAATAGACATGAAATATAACCAAATACAATGAATGGACTTTATTTTTTATATTAATAGAATCTGATTCAAACAAGCCAACCATAAGAAGATACTGAGGCATTTGAGGAAAATTAAACATGGCTTGGGCATTAGATAATATCAAAGTGTTGGTGTTAGTTTTGTTGGCTGTAATAAAGGTATTGTAGTATGGTTTATTTTTTTGTTTTTTAAATCCTCATGTGTTAGAGAGTCATTCTTAAATATGTATGGATGAAATGATGAGATTGATGTTTGGGATTTGCTTTAAACTACTACAGAAAAAAAAAAGTGTTGGTACTTGGATCAAATAAGAAAAGCAGATGTTGATGGTAGTGGAGACTGGGTAATATATACATGGTGGTGGTCTTTTGTACTATTTTCTATAATGTATGTTTGAAAATTTTCATAATATGTTAAAAGAAAATGAGATTATAATGGAGAGTTATTACCCCTTCAATTTGTTGAAACACATTTCTTAACATGTGATTCATGTTAATAACGGAAAACTCAGTATCATGGGAACAATATTCTTTCAAGGGCTTTTCATGGTCAGCATTCTTTTCATAATGTTATTTGCCTTTTTTTCTTCATTTGCACTGAAAGTGCAAAAACACTGGTGAGTAGAACTGCTGGTATCTTAGCACAAATAAAGACAATGGCACTAAACTGTCCTAATAGTCATTATGTTCTTTATTTTCATGCACTCACAGTAAAAAATAATTACGTAATAATAAGAAGAAGAAAATAAAAATAGTTTCACTTAACATCCTTGGTAAAACAGTAAAAACTATTAATTTTATTGAATCTCAACCTTTGAGTGCACTTTTATTAATATTCTGTGTGATAAAATGGGAAGTACACATAAAGCATTTCCACTACATTTGAAAATAGGAAAATTGTGTCATTGTGTGAGTTGTAAGCTGATGTTTTCACAGAAAACCTTTTTGATTTGAAATATAAACTATTATTTTAAAGTTTGGGATATTTTGGCAGACATTTTCACAAAAATAAAAGAAGTAAGCCTTGTCACTGACTGCCACATTTAAAGTTATATTGGAAGAGAATGTAAAATTGGGAGTTCAACTAATTAAATGAGTTTGAATTGGTTATGTGCCTGTCATCAGGTAGGTGTTTCCTATTAGGCAGGAAAATGTTACCCAAGAAAATAAGTTTTTAGGAAAATGTCTCAAAGAAGAGTTCTAAGAATGCTACAAACTAGAACCAAGCTAAAAAGGAAATGGCACTTAGAAGGGTGATTGAATGGGTGTGGTGAGTAATAGAGAGTTGTTGTACTTGTTTTACAACTCAGTGGCCTGCAGGAAAATCTGTTTGGGGCAAGATTTGCATTCATCGTCACTGAGGTCATGCTTTTATATTTCTAGACCTTATTGATGTTTTTAAATCCCATCCCTGGTTCTTTGGCTGATTTTTGACTCCAAGGGCACAAGAGACTACAGTCCCCGGCAGATGGCAGTTCGAGAGAAGGTGTTTGATGTAATCATAAGCTGCTTCAAGCGCCATGGTGCAGAAGTAATTGATACACCTGTATTTGAACTAAAGGTGAGGGATGGGTAAGGAGAAATTGCATGGTGGGAGAATGGGTATGTGAACAAGAGGATAACAAGAGAATGAGGGCCCAAAGTTCTCTCTCCTGTTGTGGCCAAAAACCAGTATTAATATTTGCCCCAATGAGAAGGGGGACAGAACTGGCTTAGAAGGAGAGGCCTGCTTTTTACTTACCTTGGTTGTGGCCAGCAACTTTCAAAAGAGAGCCCTTCTTAGGAGTGGAAGTTATTACATCTTCTATCGATATTGACTTCCATGGCACCTGTACTTGAGATGTCTTCTAGATACATGCAAATTACGTATAAAGTATAAATTTGCAGCTAGTCTCCTATTAGTACACCTTGAGATTGTTTCTTGTTCTTTGCTATTAAAAAAATAAAAACCTGGGGAAGCCGGAATGATTCAGCGGGTTAAGTGCTCACTTTGCAGCCCTGGGGACCGAGGATCGAATCCCGGCCCTGGCCCGTGCAGAACCATATGCTGAACTGGGTGTGCTTCCCATGCAGGAGGCCCCCAGCCCAGTTCCTGCCCTGCGCAGCCTCCACCCACATGTGTGAAAAGAAACCATGTTGAAAACTGATGACATACAACTAAATTATGAAGACTGCTCTGGACCCTCCCCCTTCTCTCTGTCTCTCTTTGTCTCTGTCAAAAACAATAAAATAAATCTTTAAAAATAAAAATAAATAAATAAAAAGCAGATTGTATTATTCCCTGCTTAAACCCCAGTGACTCCCATTGCATCTTCCCTCTGTCCAAATTTCCTCTTATAAGGATACTAGTTATATTGAATTAGAGACTACCCTAATGACCTCATTTTAGCTCAGTTACCTCTTTAAAGACCCTTTTCCCAAATAAGTCACATGTGAGCTTACTGGGAGATAGGAATTCAATATATGAATTTTGAGAGGACATAATTCAGCCCATAACACCAACCAGTGTATGAGTGTTTCTGTTTCTACATACTGGGAATTTTCAGGCTTTCTAAACTTTACCACCTGGTAGGTAAAATAAGTTATTACCCTGTTGAAGACATCACAGGCCATGGGACTATTTTTGACATTGTTCAAATTTCAGATGTCATAAAAACATTTATGTCTTTTGATCTAATAACCCACTCATAGGAGTTTATCCTCAGAAAAAAAATTTTTTTCAGAAAAAAACATAGGTATGTACCCAAATATATTTATTGAAATGTTATGAAACATTTAAAAATATTGGAATAATCTAACCATCTAACAGTGTAATTCTAAGAAAGAAGGAAATACAGAGCTACTTCCCACTGGAATATTATACAGCTTTTAAAAATAATAGTTAAACTCTGTCACAAAATGGAAATAGTGATAAGCAGAAAACAAATTGGTGTTTCCTTTTGATTATAACTAAATCAAATACACAAGCATTGAGATAGAAAACAGAAGAAATACAGACAAGTTGAAATCAGTCATGTTAGACTGGTGGGTTTTGTTTTCAAAACTTCCTATTAAATTGTTGTATTTATCATTGTGACCACATTTCTTTTATGTTTTCTTCAGGAAACACTGACTGGAAAGTATGGGGAAGACTCTAAGCTTATCTATGACCTGAAGGACCAGGGTGGAGAGCTGCTGTCCCTTCGCTATGACCTCACTGTATCTTTCTAAATGTAGGTTCTTGACACTTTGGATGGATTGGCCCTCACCTGGCTGGGACTATTTCTAGCCTTGAGTTTGGGGATAGCCAGATATAGGTGGGATCAAAGATGATGCTTTTGGCAAGCAGGGGAATTATTTCTCTAAACCAGGAATGGAACTGTGGCTAAATAAAGCATAGCCTTAGAAGTCTTCTGAAATCTGAATGAGTCCTCAGCTTTATGTCAGGCCCCAGTTCCAACTCTACCAACAATCCCCTAGTTCCAGAATACCTCTCCCCTGCCCCATCCAGTGGACAAAGTTCTTAATTGACCAACACCAAACTATGTCAGAGAATCCTCTGCTTCAACATCCTACATGGGGCCCCTTTGCTGCTCTCTGGCCAATCTGCCCAGCCCCCTGCCATGCCCAGCATAGCCCAGAGGAGGCACTACCAAGGTGAAAGGAGCTTTAACCTTTTTTGAGACTCCAGCTGCTCCTTGTCTTAAAGTTGATTTTTTTCCTGATGTTCAGAAATGCTATTAATCTCATGGGTGGTGGTTTTACCCACACAGGGAGAGACTAGACCTCAGTTTCTGTTGGTGATGATAATCAACTTCTACACTGGTAGGAAGGGCATCCTCCTTAACTCTTTGTCATCAGGTTCCTTTTGCTCGGTATTTGGCAATGAATAAACTGACCAACATTAAACGCTACCATATAGCAAAAGTGTATCGGCGAGACAACCCAGCCATGACCCGCGGCAGATATCGGGAATTCTACCAGTGTGTGAGTATGTGGGGTAGGGTGGGTTACTTGGCCCGCCCTCAAGCTAGTAGAATCTACTTAGTACTCATGGTTTCCTGAGCAACCTGGATGCCCCAGATAATGCTAACTCTTATGTTTCTTTAGTATTTTCATATAGATTTCACAAAGGCCCTGTGGGTAGGAGAGGACAGGGATTATTCTCCCCCTTTTTTATATATGAATAAACTTGAGACTCAGCAGGATGAAGAGATCATCGGCATAAGAAAGGCAAAGTCAAGACTAGAACTCTTGGCGCCGTGTTCTTCATAGTAAATCACAGTGATAGGATTACAACAAAGGAGGGAGAAGTTGGATTTAAGGTATCAAATCATCCAGACTGGGGATGCCAGGATGGCTCAGTGGGTTGAGCACCTGTCTTATAGCCCCAGGGTCTGAGGATCATTATCCCGGCCCCGGCCCATTTGGACCCATATGCTGAACTGGGGTGTGTCCCCAGTTCAGTTTTCGCCTGGGTGAGCTTCCCATGTGGGAGGCCCCTGGTTCAGCTCCTGCCCCAGGTGTGCTTCCCATGTTCGAGGCCCCAGCTCACAGGGGCATGCCTCCCACAAAGGAGGTCCCCGGCCCAATTCCTCCCTGTGCAGGACTATAGAACAAAACTATATCAAAAAACTAATGACATACAACTATGGAGACTGCTCTGGATCTTCCCTCTTTTCTTTCTCTCTGTCTCTCTCTGCTAAACAAAAATAAAAAAGATTTACTTTTATTGTTTTTTGACAGAGAGACAGAGAGAATGGGGAGGGCCCAGAGCAGTCTCCATAGTTGACAGCATTAGTTTTCCATATAGTTTCACTCCACAGTTGGGCGCGGGGCTGTGCAGGACAGGAACTGGGCCGGGAGCCTCCCGCATAGGCCCCAGCAAGAACTGAACTGGGGGCACACCCCAGTTCAGCATATGGGTCTGCCTGGGCCGGAGCCAGGATTCGATCCTCGGTCTCTGGGGCTGCAAAGCGAGTGCTTAACCCGCTGAGCCATCCCAGCTTCCCCCAAAAAAAATAAATCTTAAAAAAAAATCTTTCAGACTGGAAGGCAGAGCTGAATAGAGAAGAGGACTAAGGCTATCTACTCACCCCCACAGTGCTTTGAGGAAATAATGAGTGAGATAAAGAAGGGATTGCTTCATAGATGGAAAGGAAACCAGGACTGTAAGAGGCACAAGAGTGCTGGTGTTTTTCTCTAGGCTGAGTCAGAGAATAAGGAAGGCCTGTGCATGAGTGCAAGCTGGCCTTCACAAAGTGAGAGCAGAGCTCCTAGTAGTCCCCGCTTAACAAGGTTGAATCCCTGACACCTCTCACTACCCCTCTCCCTACAGGATTTTGACATTGCTGGGCAATTTGACCCCATGATCCCTGATGCAGAGTGCCTGAAGATCATGTGTGAGATCCTGAATTCACTTCAGATAGGTGACTTCCTGGTCAAGGTCAGAGTTGAACAAGGCTGGGAGGGCAAAGTTGGGCCTGGCGTCTCACAGGAGAAGGTCCTTGTGCAGGAGGACCAGTAGGCCAAGTGACCAAGGCTATTGAGGGTCATGTAGAGATTTTGCCTTTGGTCCCACAGGTGAATGATCGGCGCATCCTCGATGGGATGTTCGCCATCTGTGGAGTTCCTGATAGCAAGTTCCGCACTATCTGTTCCTCAGTGGACAAGCTGGACAAGGTAACAACCCGAACACCTGACAAGTTTTTTCCCCAGATCCCATCCTACCTTGAAAAATGGGAAACAAGATTAGAAGAGAAAGGGGCTTGCCTCCATTCCCACCAGGGGAAGATTAGTCCCAGGATGTAGTTTAAATTTTTTTTTTTTTTTTTTTTTTTTTTTTTTTTTTTTTTTTTT
>PVKE010013821.1:0-35955 GCA_004027555.1 Craseonycteris thonglongyai
TAGATTTGATTCCAAGTGTGCAAGGTCCTTTACTAAAGACTGCCCCTGATCTTCTGGAGGGGCTTTGGATTCTGAGGTGTGCATTGTGTTTGATGTGGTTCTTTTTGCTTTATGCATGAGTCTGTTTTCCCTCTGGGGGTTTGCCTATCAGATGGGCTTCTCTTTATTTTTTCTTTTGGGCTCAGTTGTGGGAGAAGGAACTTTTGGGAGAGGGTTGAGGGAAGCAGACAGCTTCTGTGTCCTGGGGCACTTCAGGTGGCTGTCTTAGCTGTTACATAGCAGGGTAGTAAAGGTGTGGCCAGGGGTGGGGGCATGTGAGTCGGAGCTAGGGCGGGCCTGAGACACAATAGCAGATTCCTCTTTCAGCAGGGGGGCTGGTGGTTCAGTGCGGCGGGGTGCAGGAGCTCTGGTCTTTCTCTCCTCCGCCTGGCTGCCCCTCCTTCAACTGTATCTGTAAGCCACGCCTGCAGGGCAGCACTTGGATGGGCTGGGGCTTGGCAGAGGCCCCTGTCAGCCACGCAGTCCCACGCACAGGCAATGACATCGTGGCAACCTGGTTGGCAGCCCAGTTGTGCGCGTGGGCTGCAGCGCCCCAGAGGCCAGGTGGGCAGGACACCAAAAGCCCAGTTGCGCACTCACGAGCAGGCAGCAGTGCTGCAGCGGCCCGGTGGGCAGGGCGCCGAAATCCGGTCTTGCGCGCAGGCAGCGGCGCTGTGGCGGCCTGGTGAGCAGGATGCCAAAAGCCTGGTAGCGCGCTGTCGAGCAGGCAGCGGTGCCGAGGCAGCCCGGTGGACGGGGTGCCGAAAGCCCGGCGTGCATGCAGCGGTGGCACAGCAGCCCAGTGGGCGGGGCACCGAAAGCCCTGTGCGCACAGGCCGTAGCTCGGGCGGCAGCCGCTCTATGCTCTATGTTCTATGCTCTATGCTCCCGGCTCTGTTGAGACCGCCGCATTCACTCTAAGCACATCCAATGCAGCTATGCCCACTCAAGCCCCAGCCCTCACTCCAAGAGACCTGTCCTCAGAAGGCGCTCCCTCACAGTCAATCTCCTCTGTAAATCAGGGGTGCTGAGCTGTTGTGGGCTGGTGCCCTGCTTTCACCCCGCCCGCCGGGAAGTGCCGCCGCCCCGCTCCACAGTCCCTGTTCCACTTTAGGCTCTGTGATCTGATTCGGGCACTGTGTGCTGTCCCTTGAGTTCGGATGTTAAATTGTCCACAGTCTTGTGGGAATTCCACGCTCCCTAGGTCTCGGCTTCCAGCCCGCCCTCGATCCAGCTCCACTTTGACCGTAGTCCCCCAATCTCCCTTTGTTTTTGCCAGCCCCGGGCCGCGCTCCGAGTCTCTGTCCCTGAACTGTTGCTTCCCTTTCCCTCTCCCGCTCTCCCCTTTTTTCTCTAACCTTTGTGTGTTGTTCCGTGTTGTGTGGTTCTCTTAGTTGAGGTTTCTTCTCAGGGTTTCCCCTGTGGATTCCCCTCTGTTCACAAGGCCCTTCCCAGGCAGTTACCGGCTTTCTCCTCTCATGCCGCCATCTTTCCCCTTTCTCAGTTTTTGTCTCGCTCCTGCCATCAGTATTTAATACATGAAGCATTAGCAATCACCCAGGACTACATATTTTGTTTCTAAGTGTGGTGTCGCATAATATCTATTGAAAAATACATACCCTATGGCATCACAACACACCATAAGACATCCTCTTTTACGCTCCTTACTTATTGAGGAATGCACTTAACGACCTAGTCATAGGAATGTAACTTGTTCGTTAAGTGAGGAGTGCCTGTATTTTGGTGGAGTTTGACAAGCTTGGGAAAGAGTTAAGAGACAAAGCAACCCTGAAGAGCAGACTGTGTTTACTTTAGCTTTGTTACTATCAGATATGAAGATGTAACATAAAGCTACAGTAATTAAAACAGTGTGGTACTGGTTCCAGGATAGACCAACAGAATGGGATAGAACGGCAACTATGTGGATGAATCTCAAACATTATGAGGAAGCTAGACACAAAAGGATGTATAATGTATGATTAGATTTATATAAATTCAAAAATGGTCAAAAATAGGATCTAAGATAGTAGGAAATCAGGTTACTAGTTACCCAGGGGTGGAAGTAGAGACTGGAACTGAGCAGGAGGGGTCTGATCATGTTCTGTTTCTTGATCTGAGTATCTGTACTGAGTTATGTTCACTTCGTTAAAGTTCTTTTTTTTAAAGATTTATTTTATTGTTTTTTTTTTACAGAGACAGAGAGAGACAGAGACAGAGAAGGGGGAGGGCCCAGAGCAATCTCCATAGTTGTACATCATCAGTTTTCGATATGGTTTTGTTCCACACAGGTGAGCAGGTGCTGTACAGGGCAGGAACCGGGCCAGGGGGCCTCCCACATGGGAGGCAAGCCTCCACAAGCTGGGGGCTGAACCTGGGAGCCTCTAATACATGGGAAGCTCACCCTGGAGAGAATCAAACTGGGGGACTCCCACATGGGAAGCACACCCCAGCTCAGCACATGGGTCCACATGGCAGGGGCCGGGATTCGATCCTTAGTCCTTGCGGCTGCAAAGCTAGCACTCAAGGGGTGGATCCATCCCAGCTTCCCCTGTAAAAATTCTTTGAGCTGTAAACTTATAACTTGTTCACTTTCCTATTATCTTTCTATTAAATATTAACAATTAAAAATTTAAGAGTGAGGAAAAGCCAGGATGGCTCAGCGGGTTAAGCACTCGCTTTGAAGCTCCGAGGACCAAGGATCGAATCCTGGCTCTGGCCCAGGCGGACCCACATGCTGAACTGGGGTGTGCTTCTTAAATGTGGTGAGACCCCCAGTTCAGTTCAAACAAACAAACAAAAGATTTAAGAGTGGGCTCTGGAATCATTTGATCTTCTGTGTCCTTGGACATGTTATCCATGACTGTGTCTTGGTCTCTTATATGTACATTGGAGATGAAAATAGTACCTGCTTCATATAACTTACAAGGAACAAATGAATACATACATACAAAACCCTTAAAGATGTGTCTGGTAACTAGTGAACACTCTATCAAGATTGCTATTATTCCTTATTATGTAGCCAATTTGCAACCAAAGCCTGGTGAGGAATAAAGGTTATACTTGATAGCTAGGGAAAGAACTGGAAAGAGATAATGTCTGGGCTTTGTAGCCAAAATTATTTAAAAATCAAAGTGGTCTCCCAAGCTATTTCCTTATATACTTGCTAGCTAAAGAGTTTCCAAACCAAGATGTATCTGAGCCAACAAAGAGCTTGAAATACACAGAGAGTCCAGTTATTCACTACCTTGTTAGCTAGCTCTGAACTTAAAGGAAGAGGTGTCCTCATTAGCTTGCAAAGTTTAAATATAAAAAATAGGCAATTCTAATGCTCTACTCACTAATTTGTTGGCTAGCTAAAAGCCTAAAACTGAGGACTGCTCCCAGCTTTTTGCTTATAGCTGCCCTCTCTAAGACATTTCTAGTTATGGGTTCCAAAAGGGCAGACTTGGTATTTGTGATGATTCTAGGTCATTGCTGGCTGGGAAGACCTCACTTTACCTTTCTCCTGGCTGTCTGCCTTCAAGCATTGTCTGTAATTATGGAAGGAAAGCTTTTGTCCTCCCGTGAAAGGGTTTTCAGGCTTTAGAGATCAGCCAGGAAAGGTAGAGAATGTTGCATCCTGGGAATCACCTTGGTAGAGGACATAGAACCATGGATGCCCTGCGGTGGAGGGACAAAAGAAGAGCTAGTAATAATGCTGCTCTTTAGAACAAAAGTCTGCCAGCTGGTTCAGATGTCACTGCTCTTTTTTTTTTTTTTTTTTTAAGATAGGAAATTAAATGACCACACCTGTAGTTGTTTCTGCATGAAGCCTTTGGAACACAGGGTTTGTCTTTCCAGATCCCCAGGGCAAATTAGAAGAGCAGAAAGCTCTGATGGAAAACCAAAGACAAGTGGCTTAGAACAATGTCACTTTCTTTGGTGCTGGGGTGCTTCAAAGCTGAGTACATTCATTTGTTTCTCTCTTCAGGGCCTTGCAGCCATCTCAAAGTCAGTCCCTTTCCAGGCTGGGGAGGAGGCATTTTGGAGAGATAGACATGGGTACAGAGGAACAGCTGGGCTCAGCGGGGGTAATTATTACACTGCATAGTTGGAGGAAGAATATTTCTTTATTTGTTTAAAGGCCAAAGTAGGCAGTGATCTATGAGGCTCAGCTACACAGAGTAAGAAGGAAAATGTGAAGTGGTTAAGAGCCAGGGTGGGGTTCAGACCAAGCTCTGACACTTAATAACTGTGTGACCTTGGGGCTTGTGAACTGGAATCCCCTTATTTATTCAGCAGGGTCAAGAGTACCTACTTCATAAGGTTATGGTGAGGGCTAAATGAGAAAATGCGTGGAGAGTACTTAGCATGGAGTTTGGCACATGGCAGGCCCTCCACAAATGATAGCTTTTGTTTTTATTATTCATGTCAAATGGTGCCTCTCGTAGCTGCTGAAATTACAGCCAGTCTTCTTTGACATCCCTTCTCTGCTTTGAGTCTTCCAAATGAGTTTTGTGGTTGGAATGTTTGTCTGTCTCCGGTGGTCTGGCGTTCTAGTTAATCAGGCCATGAACGTCTGTCCCTTTGGAGACATTTCACCGGGCTAATTGGTAGGAAATTGAGTTAGGGGCTGCTACAGTTTTCTCAAGGTCCTCCAATTGTGTCTCTCTGACATCCGGCTGGGCAGCCTGGCTTTTGTCTCTGTCTTCAAAAAGCTGCAAGTGTGGGTGTAAGGTGAGTTTAGTCCTAGGCAGCTGCTCATGCCACTTGGAGGGATGCCAGTGAGAGAGGGAAATGGCAAACACCCATGTTTGTCAGCTTTTCTCTGCCCACAGCTGGGAGAAAAAGAGCAGGGAGCTCTCTGCTAGACTATACCCTGCTTATAATGCTGGCCTGGCCCATTCATGCTTGCAAGTTCCAGATTTGGACCTCAGCCTTATGCTACTTATTTGTGCCTATTTCTGGGGTCCTCCCTCAAGTAATGGTAATATTAGAAATAATAATATCAGTTACCATTTTGTATACTCTTCTCACAAGAGAGTTGGCTATGGGGTCATATCCTGGCTTGGCTAGGGGGTCATATATTATTATAGCTCTGTGAATTCTACTTATGGGACTGTTGCTCAAACCTTGCCATACTCATACAATAGAATCATCTGGAGAAGTTTCAAACTTTCTAATGCTGAGGCCACACCCCCTATTAATTACACCAGAATCTGTGGTGCAGGACCCAGGCATCGGCATTTTTAGCTGACACCCATGTACAGCTATAATACCTGAGGAGCAGTGACCTACCTCACCAAATTACACCCTTGCACTCAGTGTGGTCCTCAGAGTAACCACATCCATATCTCCTGGGAACTTGCTAGAACTCCTGCACCTCAGCCCCCATCTCAGACCTACTGAATTAGAACCCCCAGGTGATTCTCCTGCACATTAAAGTGCATGGGAGAAAACTAGTCCTATCAGTAAATTAGGAGTAATAATAGCCACTGTGTTTCTCAAACTTACCTGCTCATAAGAGTCACATGGAATGCCTGGTGAAACTACAGATTCTAGAGGCCTCACCCCAGTCCCACTGAATCAGAATGTCCAGGATGAGAGTTTGGAAATATATATTTATGTCATGTTCCTCCCAAGTGATTCTTATAACCATGCAAGTTTGGAAAACATTGAGTTACAGTCCTCAAAGAATTATTGTCAGGATTAAGCAAGAAAATAAATGTCTATTTTCATCATTATTATTGTTATATATTGAGGGTTTATTATTGTGTGATCAATGCTAGCTGCTTTGTGTTCACTTTGATTAAAGGAAATAAAAGTTATTGTCTCCATTTTACAAAGGAAGAAACTGAGTTTCAGAGACAGAAAGTGACTTGCTCTAGGTTATACAAATGGGGCACCACTTAAGTCAAGTTGACTCTGAAGCCTGAACTCACCACTCCCTGCTATTATGGAAGTTAAATTCACGCTTTTCTTTCCTTTCAGAATAAATTCCACCTTCAAGTCAGCTATTACAATTCCAGATTCATCTACCTATTCACATGCCCACCCACCTGGTTTACTCATCAAATATTTATTTGAGCATCTACTTGTGGGCAAGATACGGTACTAGGCAATGAAGATGCAGCTGTGAACAATATTAGCATGGCTCATTGGAATGTGAAGTTCAGTGAGAGAGACAGATAATATACAGGTCATCCCACATGTGGTTAATTAGTTGCAATTACAAAAGAATCACAGCATACTTTGAAAGCACAAAATAAGGAACCTTAATGTAGTCTGTGGAGCCAGGGCAGGCTTCCTAGAGGAAGCTCCTTTGATGCTATAACTTAAAAGACCAGAAGGAGTTAGTGTGTGAAGAGGAGAGGGAAGAGTGTTGCAGATAGTAGGACCAGCCTATGTGAAGGCCTGACAGCAGGATGTTTGTGGGACTAGTAGACTCAGGCTCCCAGCTTCTGATTTTATTTACATGAATGCAGCTTCTCCCCTGGTGCCAGACTGATCTAAAATACAGATGTTCCTACTCCAGCCCACTGTTTAAAACCCCTCAAAAGTTTTTTTTCTCTGACTAGATCAAGTCCCAACATCTTGGCCAGGAATTTAAGGCACTTTAATAACTACCACTGCCATCTTGACTATACACATACAAGTATATATCACACTCTGGTCATGTCAAACTATGTATGGTTTCCTCAGTATCTTTTTCTCAGTGAGTCCACAATGTCTTATCATAAGTGATTCATGATCTATCTACCTATCTTTCCTTCCTTCCTTCCTTCCTTCCTTCCTTCCTTCCTTTCTTCTATCCATCTATCCATCCCATCTATCCATCCATTCACCCATCTATTCATCCATTTATCTTTTTTTTTTTCTGTAGGGGAAGGATGGGACTATTCTACCCATTATTCAATACAGAGTTCAAATGTGTTTCCTTTCACACTGCTCCCCAGGTGGAGTTATTTAACCCATGCTCTATGCTCCCATGATGCTTTATTCATATTTTATTATAGCCAAGGCTAACTATAGACATGTGGGTACCTTGAACAGTATTTTATTTAGGATAAACAAGATTAGGCTTTAGTAGTAACAAATTAGCCCTGAAATCACAGTGGTTGAACTTAACCAAAAAAATGTATTTTTTTAATATATTGAGACAAAACTCATATGCCATAAAATTCATCCATTTAAATTCAATGTGCTGTGTACTATTCAATGGCTTTTTGTTTAAGCTCTGGGGAGATTTATTTTTTACCTTTGCTGTGCATCTACTGTAGAAGCAAGGGCACCTTGTTTTGGCTATTATGGGTTTTAACATGCACTTATGTGATTTCACTAGATACAACAAACAGCTTTTAATATATTATGTTCACAGAGTTGTGCAACCATCACCACTGTCTAATTTTAGAACATTTTTATCACCTCAAAAAGAAACTCTGCACCCATTAATAGCCCTCCTAACCTACCCCTAGGCAACCACTAATCTACTGTCTGTCTCTGTGGATGTTTGCGTATTCTGGACATTTCATATAAATGGCCTTATATAATATGTGGCCTTCTGTGTCTAGTTTCTTTTACTTAGCAAAATGTTTTCAGAGTTCATCTATTCTGTATCATGTGTCAGTAGTTTTTTCCTTTTTATTGCTGAATAATATTCCATTGTATTATGCACCACATTTTATTTATCTACTAATCAGTTGATGGACATATGGGTTATTTTATTTTTGAGCTATTATGGACAATTTTTTTTCTTTTCTTTTTTAATTTATTTTATTGTTTTCACAGGGAGAGAGACAGAGAGAATGGGGAGGGCACAGAGCAGTCTCCATATTTGTATGTCTTCAGTTTTTGACATAATTTTATTCCACACAGGTGAATGTGAGACTGCTCAAGGCAGGAACCAGGCCTGGGGCCTCCTGCATGGAAAGCATACCTTGGGTGGGAGCTGAACTGGGGGCCTCCCACATGGGAAGCTCACCCCAAAGGGAACCGAACTAAAGGCTTCACACATGGGCAGCACACCCCAGTTCAGCATATGGGTCCACACAGGCTGGGGCTGGGATTCGATCCTTGGACCCTGGGGCTTCAGGGCTAATGCTCAACCCACTGAGCCATCCCGTCATCCCCACACATTTATTTCTTGATTGGTCAAAGTCTCTTGAGACCCCATCCAATCCCCATCCAACTCCATGTGCTGCCACTCAGGGATATAGGCAACTTCAGTTTTGTAACTCCATTGTCTCAACATAAGACCTCCACATTCACCATGGCAAGGGGAAAAGAGAAGCACTGAGAACTAATATCTGCTCTTGGGTGCTTAGGCCTGCAAATGACACATGTGGCCTCTACTTACAGCCTGCTGACCAGATCTAGTCTCAAGGGGTCTGGGTAGTGTACTCTTCCTGTGGACTCAGAACGAGGAAAAGGAGAATTGGATACTGGTAAACACAAGTAATATCTATCCCGGCAAGCTAATAATTTGGCATTCCTTCAAACCATTATTCTTCAAATATTTGTTAAAAGAGTATTTAGAGAAGAGGGTGAATATTGTTGGGTGTTAAGATTGAAAACAAATAGGACTCCTCTTGGCAATATTTATTCTTTCTGTTGTCCAAACCAAACAACTCTGAAATCAAGCTTACATATCCATTCAGCAAAAACAGGAGGCCTGCCATTAATCTGAACCCTCCTCCTTGAAAGATGAGTTAGGCATGCATGCCTCTTAGGTGTCTTATCATCTACCTAAGTTCATCAGAGAATCCTTCCTAACCATGCACAATACTCTCCTCAGAAGAAATTCTCAGAATGGAGTAGTAATGACAGCTAATCACCTACCCAACATCCATTCTCCTTTTATTTATTCTGAGGATAGTACAGTAGCAAGAGCTAGCTGCCTTCCCAGTTGCTCTTTTCCTTCTTTTTCCTTAATCACAGGACTCTGTTGGAAATAACAATGCACCTACATGAAAAACTATTTCTCAGTCTCCCCTGAAGATGAGTGGCCAAATGACAGTACTTGGGTGAGGTTTCAGGAAAGCTCTTTCAAGGCCATTGACTGCTGAGTCATCTCCTGTAATCTTGCTTCTTCTTCCTACTTGGAATGTCAATGTGATGGCTGGAAATACAGCATTAGTCTTGTCTCCATGAGGTGATTTTGATGGAAGCTATTAGGAAAGCAATACTTCTTGATGGAGCTATCACATTTGCTCTGAGCTATTTACTTCCATACTTTTTTTTATATAAGAGAAAGAGAAAGTAAAAATACGTTTAAGTGACTGGAGTTGGGTCTCTGATACAGCTGGTTACAGTCAATCCTCAGCTTTAGGCTTGTGACAGGGAATGATTTGGAAAAGAAGTGAAGATAAAAGGTGGCAAAAATGGATAAGGATGAGACAAGGACATGTCCGAGTATCCTAGGGACATGAGGGAAAGGTTGGGCTGTGAAGGAGAGGGCATGAGAAAAGAGAGGGGCAAGTAAGAAATGGTAGACAAAGGTTGGTCACTGGGTAAGAGAACTGATTCAGAATCAGACAATGCTGAGTTTAAATCCTGGCTTCATGATCTTGGGCATATAGTAGATGTTCAATAGAATGTAATAATAATATTAGCAGGAAAGAATTATGTAACACATTTGATGTGTCAGGTACAGTTCGAGGTGCTTTACATACATTGTCACTGAATTCTCACAACAACCCTTTAAGGTAAATACTATTATTATCTCCATTTTCTAAATGAGCAAACTGTGGCACAGAGACTTTAGGTAACTTGACCAAAGTCATAACTAGTGAGTGTTGTAGCCATGATTTCAAGCATCTGTGTTCAAAACTATCTATACGCTATTAAGAAATTTCTCTACTTAACAAACTGATTGGGCTTTCAAAATCTGCTCCTAAATCTACTTCCTTTAAGACCCTATACAAGTGACTATTTCATTGAAAAGGAGCAGCACTGATGACTTTCTTCTCAGGCACATGGTTGCCCTAGCACATAATAATGCAGATTGACAATAATTACTGTTATTGTGATTAATTGAGCACATACAACACATCAAATATCACTCAAGAAGTTTTCACTTATGCTGTTTTGTAAAATTATTAAATTAGTCTTATAAGTAATACTATATTCAGTTAACAGGTGTAGAATTTGGGGGCCAGAGAGTTGAAGCAACTTGCTCAAATCTTCATGGGGTAGTAAGTGGCAGAACTGGCACTTGAAATTAGGTGTACCTGAAAACAAAGCTGGAGCTCCTTCCACAGAGTGACACTTTCCTGGGTATGGCAGGTGAGAAAGGCTGGACAAAGAGTGTGAGGAGGGAGGGCAGAGGAAAGAGAGGATAGGAGGGAAGAAGAGAGGCATTAACTGTCAGAATATGCTTAATGGGAACCTGACTCAATGTTGCTCCAAATGTGGGAATTAGGGTTTTTGGGCCTGTGCTTAGGTCATATTCGATAACCTCTCTGTCAGTATAACTGACATTTTATTTATAAACTTCCTGATTGTTAGTAGCAAGATGGTAGAGTAGAAAAGTCAACGAATCTGGATACCTGCCTTCTTTGTTTAGTATTGTCAATAATTTGCCATGTGTTCTTAGAAAAATTATTTTACTTCTGAGCTTTACTTTCTCTTAAAACAAGGTTAAGATTAACTAGGACAAGGCATTGGGAGGATCAAATGCAGCAGTGTAATTGATTTTTAAGCATTGTTTATCTGTATTTAATTAAATATAGCACTTGTTATGAACTCCAAATTTGTCAGTAGTGGAAAAAATTAGGGGATGCCTGGATATCTCAGTGGGTCTTAAGTGCTGCTTACCTTGCAGCCTGAGGGTCCAAGGATTGAATCCCGTCCCCAACCTGTGAAAACCCACATGCTGAACTGGGGTGTGTCCACCAGTTTGGTTCTTGCAGGGGTGAGCCTCCCATGTGGCCATATGGAGCCTGCTCTGGGCCTTCCCCCTTCTCTCTCTGTCAAAAAACAACTAGAGAAGAAAAAAAAAGAAAAAATCAAAAACCAAAGAGAAGCAAGAAGATAAAAGAATGCAAATATCATTCATGGTAGGCACTATTGGTTGGTTAACCTGATGCCAATCTGCCCCACAATTTTTCCAGCTTCCTTTGCAGCTGGCATGGCCATGTGACCCAGTTCTGGCCAGTGAGATGAAAGTGTAAGGCTTTTGCTTTTTACCACTCCAATGAGCAGATGGAGCTCATGCCACCTTTGTCCCTTGAATGTGGGATATAGAGTGTGGAGTTGCAACCATCTTGAGACCACAAAGAAAGGCAAAGGGAACTGCACAGATGGCTGGCACTGACAATTCTGTCTTGCTGAGCCAATGCCAGCAGCTGCCTACCTCCAGAATTCTTATTTTGTGAGAAGAATAAACCCTTGTTATTTTAAGCCACTGTTAATTGGGTTTTCTATAACTTCCAACATAATTATTTCATTGATATGCTTCTATCATCCAAAGATCATAACTAACACCTCAGTGTGCATCTTTTCTCATGCATACATAGCAGGAAAATATTTTGAATTATTAAGAGTTTGTTTTCCCCTACCACATGCTGCCTTGTACCTTTTGTGTTCTATACCCATCATTTGGGTATTTTATAGGCACTACCTATGAGGGACAATAAATAGTCTAGAAGAAACAAAAAAACAAATTCTTGGCTACTCTTAAGGTGACTTAAAAACCTACAACAGGAACAAAAGTTTGGAAGCCATGGTATTTTTGATTCACAAGAACCAGGATTGTTTTTGACAGAAAAAAAAAAAATGATTATCAACAGATTTGCAGCAGACTGACTTTATATATAAAAAGCAAACCTGGAAGCCTCAGAGCACAGTGCTTGGAAAATAAAATCCAGAAGAAAGAAGAATGAAGGTGGAGAGCAAGAGCCACCTATTTTATTGGAGCATTTAATCCAGTTACATTGAAAGTAATTATTGTGATCAATAATTTGATATATGTAGTTATTGCCATTTTATTATTCATATATATATATTTTTTCATCTTAAAGTAGTCTCTCTAATATTTCTTGTAATACTGGTTTGGTGATGATGAATTCCTTTTGCTTTTTCTTGTCTGGGAAGTTCTTTATCTGTTCTTTGATTCTAAATGATAGCGTTGCTGTGTTGAGTAATCTTGGTTGTAGGTCCTTGTCAAGTTTTTAAGTTTTTAATTCTGCCTTCTTGATCTATCCATATTAAACTTCTCAGTAACACTACAAGATGCTAGAAGATAAAAGCAACAATTTCCTGAATTTTGGAGAAAAATTATTTTCAACCTAGAATTCTATATTTTACAAAGCTATAAACCAAATGTATGAGTAGAATAACAACATTTTTGAGCATACAGTTTTTCAGAATATTTATATCTTAGATGAAATGTTTATATGAAATATTCAGCATATTTATATCTTAGATCTTAATGAAAAATTCCTAGAAGTAGAACTTCTAGTTATATTAGGGATGTTTCCACTTCAGGTAAAAAAATACCCAAATAGCAGTGATCCATTTTTCTTATGTAACAAAAGATTCAAAGGAAGCAGCCTGGTGTAGACTCAATAAAGCCACCAAAGAGCCATACTTTTGCTTGCTCTCTGTTCTGCTTTGCTTATTTTTTGTCTTGTCACTTCATGGTTACAAAATAGCTGCTGCAGCACTAGGTATTATGACAGGATGAAGAGGGGAAAGGCAATACTTTTTTTTTTTTTAATCAAAAAAACACCTTCTGTTTAAGTCTGAATGGCCAGAACTAGATTATATGCCTATAAATCTCCAAGGTAAGCTAAAAAAAAAATAAAAATTTAGTTTTCCCAAGCTTTTTTAATGGACGCGGTTAAGGGAGAAGAATGTTGATGGTGGATTCTAGGTAAATCAGTTTGCCACGTGGGGCCCAAGTTTCTGAGCATTTTAAAAGAGCTAATTTGCAGAGGGAACATACTTGAAAGGGCTTTATAAACCAAAACATTCTGTACAAATTTGAGGTATACAATTTATTAGAAGGGATGCTGTGTTTCTCAGCAGATCAAATAATGTAGTTTTATTGTTAATCCCTGGGCAACTGCTTTGCTAATTGGCCACCTCTGTTCAGAAAGACAGTGTTAAAAAGTGTTTTTTATAGAACTAGTTTTTCCATACCCCGTGGCCAAATTACTTGTTTATACTCTGTTTTGATATTTCAGTCACCTACCACTGAAGTGTCAGAGAAACAACATTAGTCATGGAGTCTAAAGACCAGAGTTTATTTCTAAGCTCTGACACCTGACCACAAGGAAGACAGTTTTCCAGGCCTTGGATTCCTTACCCATAGGATGTGAAGTATAATTTCCACTTCACGGCATTGCCAGACAGACAAGGTGAGATTATGAATGAGAAAATTCCAAGAACTAAAGTAGTGATCCCGGTAGTTGTGGTTTAGCACTCATTCTTACTGGCTGCTGAATCAAGGCCAGAGCCTGTGGTTTGCTGGTAAACTGACTCCCCACGAGGGGAAAAAAGCAAACACACTTGATTTATAGTGTTTGGCAATATACAGGGATAAATACTCTCACCATGGCTGATTTCAAGCTACAAACCATTTAACAAACAGCTGCAAAATTTGCAGGTATTTAACAAATCTTGTCAGCTGGTACATGCCAGCTCCTGTATACCACTGTCTCAGAGCACAGAATCAGTCACCTTGTAGAGAAGTATATTGGTTGGGCTAGCATTAACATTTGAATACACCTGGCAGGTATGGTTATCAGTCATTTCTCATTTCAGTCTCCCCTTTTCTAATCTTTATTTTCATACAAATACACACACACACACACACAACACAGATTTGTGAAAGAGATTTGTAAACTCTAAAGGGGCATACTATACAAGTTGTTTCTTGAATTGATGTTAGTAGTGAATAGTTCTAGGCCTACAAAGAAAGGATTAGAGTTACAAGTGGGGATAAGTCATTGAGAACTAATTCTATATGTGCTATTTATTTGACTAGTAAGTGACAGAAACCCAACTCAAACTGATTTAAGAAATAAGGGATGTTTATTGGCACACATACTGAGATGTTCAGGATTCACTTCAGGCAAGGCTGGATCCAGGTGCTCAAACAATATAACCAGGTTCTCAGGTGGGCTTTCCCTTCACAGTAGCAAAATGGCTACTACCATTTCCAGTTTAGCAAACCTGATGAAAAGAGAACACTTCTTTTATGTTAGTCCCAGTAAAACTCCTACAAATTTCTGATCTTTCTATCTGGGGTCATGGGCTAACCTCTGAGTCAACCACAGTTAACCAGAGATAATGCTACTCTCTCAGTGGCCAGGCCTGAGCTATGTGCTCATTTCTGGAGCCAAAAGTGGAGTCTGCCTATATCAACCAATGGGCTAAGAATGGATGAGGCTCATTTCCCAATGGAAAAAATGGAATTCTGTTATCAGAAAAATAGGAAATCAGTGCTTGGCTTATCAAAGTACCGAATGTCCACTACGAAGCTGATGTGCTTCCTGCTATCTTGGGGATATCTGCATGAAGGACAGAAGTTCCAATTATAGCTCAATTATCCCTTGGTTTCATCAGCCTGTGATTCCAAAGGAGGTTGTATTAACATTAATACTCATTTTTATCTTCATTAAAAAATTTGCTTTTAAAAGTGGCCCCTCTGATATTTCTGAAAGTCCTTCTGGACTACAATATATTCACATGGACTCTTAAATCAGTCAGGGCTACTGTCCCAGCAAAACTGTCCAGCCAGTTCTCTACTGTTCACTCCAGGACCAGAAAGATGAAAAGGCTGTGGACCCTGCTTCTTGATCCCAAAGTCCAGGTGTGTGGTGGAATGGACCATAAACACTATGTACTGAAAACACTACAGACCAGGCATTTACATGCCTTTTTCTCTTTTAATCCTCCCAACAACCCTTTGAGGTATGTATTATTATCATTTGCACTTTTCACATGATAAAACTGGTGACTGAAAATCTTATTTAGGCCAACTCAGTAAGAAGTGAAGCCAGGATTTGATGATCAGACCTTCTAATTTTTAGACTAATACTCTCTCACCTCTATCAACCTTCTGACCAGAATCAAGTCCAACCCAATTTGATTCTATCTCCAACTCTAGAACAGTGTCTCCTTCATAAGAGATGGTCAAAGTTGAATGAATATAAGAAATTGCACATGTTTCTCAGAGGGCCACTGGACCCAAAGGATAAATTCATCCTCATAGGGCAGTGATTTTGGTGGTATTGCATCTTCTAGAATTCATTTGTTGAAGTCCTAATTCCCAGTACCTCAGAATGTGACTGTATTTGGAGATAAGATCTTTAAAGAGGAGATTAAGTTAAAATTAGGTCATAAAGGTGGACCCTAACCCCAATATGACTGGTGTCCTTATATTATAAGAAGAAAAGATTAGAGGAGGGAGAGGGGTGGGGGAAGAGGGAGGGGACATCAAATAGATGGTGATGAAAAGAGAACTGACTCTGGGTGGTGAGCACATAATGCAACTACATAGACGACGTAATGCAGAATTGTACACCTGGAACCTATGTAATTTTTACCAACCAATGTCATCCCAATAAATCTAAAAATTACTAAAAAAAAAGAAGAAGAAGAAGAAGAAAAGATTAGGACACAGACATGCACAGAAGGAAGACCATGTGAAGACACAGGGAGAAGGTGGTCATCTGCAAGGCAAGTGAAGAGGCTTCAGAAGACATCAACCCTGATGACACTTGACCTTGGATGTTTTGCTTCCAGAATTGTCAGATAATAAATTTCTGTTGCTTAAGGCACCCAGTCTGTGGTACTTTGTTATGGCAGCCTAGCAAATTAATACAGCCAGGAATATCTTGAAAAGAAGAGTCAAAATGGAATGATATTGAAATGGAAGAATAGTGCCTTTTGTTGATTTAAAAAAAAATTGCTAGGTAATAATATATGCACATTCAAAAGGCATAAAGTCTCCCTCCTACTTCTGCCCTACCCCACCCCCACCTGGTTTCCCTTCTGGGAGAAAAATGGTTACCAGTATCTCATGTTTCCTCCCAGAGTTATTCATTTGTTCTTTCTCCACAGACAAGCACAAATGTATATTTAAATTATTTTTATCACGCTATACACAGTGTTTTGCATTTTGCTTTTCTGTTTAACAAAACATCCTGAAGATCGCACAAGAATGACTTTAACAAAGCACGTTTAGAAAGTTAGAGTGATTCACCAATATGATTAGAAACTAAAAGCGATGCATTAAAGCAGCAGCACCACGCTGTCTGATATTTTAAGCCTGCTGCATTCTGCAAAGCAGGGAGGAGAGGCATCACAAGCAGGTGAGCTGGGCACTATCTGACCTGCTAGCACACTGGAGAGGAGCCTGCCTCTCTCTAGAGGGCACACCTGTGGTTATTCACTCCACTCTCTGCTTCCCAGCCCCCCCCACACACACACCCCACACCCCCACACAAAGTAGGTCAGCTGGAGAGACACTGCCTTGAGCAAGCAGGAGGGAGAATTGTCCATGCTGAGTGGGAGGGCACAATTCTGGGCCCATATTGGGATGCCATCTGTAATTGTAAACTCTCAGAGCTGCAAGAGATCTTAAAGATCATCTCGTCTAATTCCTTCATTTTACAGACAGGGAAGCTAAGCCCAGAGCGGGGAAACACTTATCTAAGGTCACATAGTTAAATGGGAACAGAGCAGAAACTTGAACGTGGATGTCATGTCTCTCTGGCCAGTATTCTTCCATGTTGCCACAAAGCACAGTCTATCATGTAGACAATATATGAATGGTACCATCTGGAGTTGTGCAGTGCAATGCACAGCCTGGGAGGCCATCCATGGTGGTCCTGGCCATGCAGCGTTAAAGCAGGTCATGCTTGTCAATCTTTTAGCATACTAAGAGCTCATTAAATGTTGGCTATCATCATCATCACCATCACCATCACCATCACCATCACCATCATTGTTATTCTTATTGTCATCATGAAGAAACAATTGTCTTATCCTTAGAAACAGCAAGGAACGGCAGAACTGAGGAGAAAAGTCATCTTTTAATGAGTTTCACTTCTTTTGTAAAGATAGTAAGTGGGGAAGCCGGGATGGCTTAGTGGGTTAAGCGCTCACTTTGCAGCGCCTTGGACCGAGGATCGAATCCCGGCCCCTGCCCGTGTGGAACCATATGCTGAACTGGGAGCTCCCCCAGTTCAGTTCTCTCTCTGTCTCTGTCTCTGTATCTCTCTCTCTCTCTGTCAAAAATGAAATAAATAAATAAATAAAATAGAAAAAAAAAAAAAGAAAGAAAACATCTCTTTAAAAAAAAAAAAGATAATAAGCATCCAGTAATGCCAGGATAGCTCAACAGCTTGTGTGCTTGCCTTGCAACCGTGAGGTCCAGGGATCAAATCCCAACCCTGGCCTGTGCAAACCCACATGCTGAACTGTGGTACACTGAAGGTGCTAGCCTCCCATGCAGGAGGCCCCCCAGTTCAGTTCCTGCCCCACACAGCCCCACATCCACCTGTGTGGAATGAAACCATGTCACAACTAATGATGCACAACTATGGAGACTGCTCTAGGCCCTCCCCTCCTTCTCTCTCTCTTCCAAACAATAAAATAAATCTTAAAAAAAAAAATGATAATAAGCATCCAGTACAGAAAACCTAAAAAATACATATTAGACCAAACCAAACAAAAAAAATAAAATAAACTTACCAACCAGAAATGACCTCTTTTGATTTATGGTGTGTTTTCCTGCCTGCTTTTTTACTTACCAGTACATTGGGAATGCTTTCCTGTGTTAATAAATTTTTGTCTACACCATCAGCTTCAATGAGAGGACTACAACATAGTGGTTAAGAACGTGGACTCTGGATCTAAATAACCTGGGTTCAAATGTCACCTCTACCACTTACTAGCTGTGTGACCTTGAGCAAGATAATTAAGCTCTCTGTGCTTCAGTTTTCTCACTTATAAAATGGGGTTAATAATAATAACTTCTAATTCATAGGTTTTATTGTGAGGATTAAATGACTTAACATTAAAGTCCTTAAAGTCCTTGGTATAAAGTGTCATATTATTGTTTTTTAAGAATACTGTAGGGAAAAGCCGGGACGGCTCAGCGGGTTGAGCACTCGCTTTGAGGCCACGAGGACCGAGGATCGAATCCCGGCTCCGGCCCAGGCAGGACCCACATGCTGAACTGGGGAGTTCCCACAGTTCGGTTCTCTAGCTGTCTCTGTCTCTGTCTCTGTCTCTATCTGTCAAAAGTAAAATAGAAATAAATATGCACTGAAGATAAAATAATTACTCTCTATAAATATAAAAAGATATAAGAATACTGTAATTTGCTTAGCCGTTGTTGGTTTTCAGTTTTTTCCATCGTAAAAAATGGAACCAAAAATTCCTAAAAATGGATTGCTGGTTTATAGAGGATGTACTTGAAAAATTATCCAAAGTTTGTACCAATTTACATTCTGGCAGCATTTGAAAAAACAGAAGAATGGAAGCTGGGGTGGCTCAGTGGGTTAAATGCTTGCTTTGCAACCCCAGAGCCCAAGGATTGAATCCCGGCCTGGCCCATGTGGAACCATGTGTTGAACTGGGGGTGTGCTCCCAATTCAGTTCTTGCTGGGGCCTATGAGGGAGGCTCCTGGCCCAGTTCCTGCCCTGTGCAGCCCCTGTGCCCGCCTGTGGAGTGAAACTAAATGGAAAACTAATGCTGTCAACTATGGAGACTGCTCTGGGCCCTCCCCTTCTCTCTGTCTCTCTCTGTCTCTCTGTTTCTCTCTCTGTCTGTCAAAAAACAATAAAAATAAATCTTAAAAAAAAAAAGACAGAAGAGCAGTATGAGTCTCTGAGGTCCAAGGGAATAGAACAGGGGACTGTGGGGACACAATATGGGACTAGGAATATATTTTAGTAGTTAGTAGATCCATGTAGTTCTCAGGAGATGTTATCCATGTCTGCCCTTTGCAACCTAATACCATGTTTCCAAACTTCAATAATTTAAGTACCAGCTTCATGATTCTTTTCAAATCTAGAACCATCTATACCATAATATATTTAATACCGGTAGTTAAAATCGATTTACTTAAAAATACATTTACTTTAAAAGAAAAATTTAAATCACTACTATAAATGTAAAACCAGAATCACTCCCACAGAAAGTAACTGTATAAATAAGTATAACAAAAGCAAATGTTATTAAATTGTAGCTAGACACTGTTAACTGGGAAGGCTCTGAGCTCCAGGCCCTGAACTTTACATTATTAAAGAGGGGGATTGGCAAATTAGCAAGTGCTGGAGAGGTGTTAAAGACTTGTTATCACCACGCTGACACTTTCTCCGTGGCATAGTCGGAAAGATCAGAAGTATATTGAAAGTGATTCTCCCTCTTCCCCCAGGAGACATGTGATTTTAAATTGAAAAATTGTGAATTTATTTCCTAAAATTGTCTCTATAACCATCGTTTTCCTCACTTTGGGAAACATCAGCCAGAACTGCCTCACTAAAGGACAGCTTCCTAGGTGTGAAAGAACTCTTATTACACATGCTCGTGTAATTTTCTCAATAACCCTGTCGAGAGAGGGCTGTAAGTATCACCTCCACTTTACAAATGAGGAAACTGAGGCATAGAATAGTTAACTAACATGCCCCAAGGTTGCATTCTGGCTTCAGAGTCTAAGCTTCTATATAATATACTGGCACTGGTTGGTCTCATTACCAGTTAAGAGCTGCATCCACGTCTCTCATTCTCATAGCTACAATGAGACTCATCCTGTGAGGTTTCTTTCCATAAAACCCCCTTTTCTCATCCATATACTAAAGGTGCACACAATTTCAATGGGTGGTACCATAATATGCACCCTTCTTCTCAATGGAAGAAAGTCAATGTCACATTATAAAAAGAACATGTGGGATGACTATGTTTTGGTGCAGCTGTCTCTGGAAAATACAGTCTGGCACAATTCTCTAATGGTGGGATTTCATGCACAGGTCCAGTCTGTGGAACAGAGTTTTGGGCAATGGAGGGTACTCTTGGTGTGGCGCCAATCAGATCCCTTTGCTCCTGGGGTCACTTTGCTCCAGCTTCCTGCATTCACAATTCCGTTTTTCTCTGCTCTGCATTTATACTGCAATTAGTTTGTGATTCATTTTTTCTCTGAGGGCTCATACAGCCCTTGCCACTGATGGATAGGCAGCAGGCCATGATCCTGACTTCCCAGAGGACCTGACATTGACAATAAACAGAAATAAAGTGCGATCTGTTTCTGTGCCATCAGATGGAGCCCAGCTAGTAATGACTAGAAAGTTTCTTGCTTTGAAATAGGCCTTCCCTTGACCCAAGGAGAACCTTAAAGACTGAAGTTAGGCTAAACTCTAGGAAAGGGAGTGTATGTGTTGGGAGGAGTGGGGTATCAAGATTTCTTCAGGAAAGTGGTGGCAGTTCCAGATTTTTCTATATGAGGGGCTTTATGAGCAGGAATCTGATTGAAAGAAAGGATAAAATGTTTCATTTACATAACACTTTACATATGAGAAAGAATTAATTGTCTATGTCAAAGATTTGGGAATGGAGGCAGGCAATACAGGGCATGTTATCAAGCCAGCTATCATTATGAGTGAATGGAGCTTATCTTGCTGGGGGAAACAATAGCAGCCAGTGTAAAACTCTCACCTTCAGTTATACACCTGAGAGGTAACAGAGCTGGGGTATTGGTATTCCAATTGCCATCAGGGCTGTTCCTATGGGGCGTTTAATTCTATCCTGCTGTTCTGAGCAAAGCAGGCTTTCAAGGTTTTGGAGAAAGCCTTTAGACAGATACAAGAATTGGCAATGGAAAGGGGGCTAGTACACTCCCAAGTAGTAAGGAATATGGGCAGGGATTTGATGATGTATCCTCCAGGTAAGGTGAACAACTGTCCCAGTTTGCCCAGAACTAAGGGAGTTCTGGGATGTGGGACTTACAGTTTTAAAACCAGGAAGGTCCCAGATAAACCAGAATGAGGTGGTCACTGTAGCTACAGGGGTAAAACAAAATGGGATGCTAAAGCCCATCCATCACCCAAAACTACTATCTGGAAAGAAGGGATCTAAAAAGGGATTTACAGGTGATAAAAATGTTCTAAAATGAGACAGTGGTGATAATTGCTCACATTTGTGAATATATTAAAAAACAACTACATTGTCCACTTTAAAAAGGTGAATTCTATGGTATGTGAATTCTATCTCAATAAAAAGAAAGATTCCCATAAGGATAGACATATTGATCAATAGAATAGAACTAGGAATCCAAAAACAAACCCTTATTGTATGGTCAATTGATCTTTGACAATTATCATTGGATTTTGGACCCACTGGGTAATCTAGGATGACCTCCATTCCCAAACCCTTAAATTACATCTATAAAAAATATATTTTTTTTTTCCAAATGAGATTATGTTCACAGGTTCTGGGGATTAGTATGTGGACATACCTTTTGGGGAAACTACCATCCAACCCACCACAAACCCCATTTTACAGCTGATGAAACTAAGTAACTTACTAAATAAACCAACACAGCTAGTAATAGCAGAGCAGAGATGTGAATGCAGGTTCCAAAGACCATGTTCTTAACCACAGAGAAACAAAGGGACAAGGATAGATAAGATTTCTCCAGTTGCATGGTAAAGAATGGATGAAAGAAAAGAGATTGGTGGCACAGGCTGTTCTAAGAATCCTGGACAACATTGAGGAAGGATTGGACTAAGACAGTGACAAAATGGATGGAAAAAAGGGCAAAAGGCCCTATATCTGATCCCAGTAATTGGTTCTTCTCCAACTTTCCATGAGTTAGACTGGATGGTCCACTTGAGTTTCAGGCCACAAAAACTTGTTTCCTTGGGGGCTGAATTATGCCTTTTCTGCCAATCATGATGGAGATGGAATCAAAGGATATCCCTAGAGTCACAGTTATAAAATCAATCATCTCCCCGACCCTCCCTGTATACTCACTTAAGTAAAACTGATGAAAGTAAACCTCCAAAGGTGGTCTGGACTTGGGTATGTGTCTTAGCTCAGGTGTGTGTCTTGGGTATGCATCTGGTCTTGGGTACGCACCTTAGCTTTTGTGGTAACAAAATAACACAGACTGGGTAATTTACATAACAGAAATTTATTTCTCACAGTTCTGGAGGTTAGAAGTCCAAGGTCTACAACTGACATGCTAGAAACCCAGGAAAGCCAATGGTAAAGTTCCAGTCTAAGTCTGATGGTCTAAGAACCAAAAGAGCTGATGATGTAAGTTCTAGTCCATATCTGAGTATGAGGCAGGGGAAGACCAAAGTCCCAGCTTGAAAACAGTCAGGCAGAGAGAAAGAATTATTTTTCACTCAAACTTTTTTATTCAGGCCTTCAATGGATTGGATGGGGCCTATCCACAGTGAGGAGGGCAATCTGCTTTACTCAGTCTACTCATTTCAATGTTAATCTCATTCAGAAACACCCTCATAGACACATTGAGAAATAATATTTAACCAAATACCTGGGTATCCCATGACCAAATCAAGTTGACAAATAAAATTGACTGGCACGGGGATGCCAGAACAGCTCAACAGTTGAGCACTTGCCTTGCAATCTCAAGATCCGGGGTTCAATTCCCGACCCCAGCCTGTGCAAACCCATATGCTGAACTGCAGCACAACTGGTAACTGCCAGGATGGCTGGGTGACAAAACATCTTGCCTCTTAAGTGAGAAGCCTGGGTTCCTGCCCTGTGCAGCCCCACATCCACCTGTGTGGAATGAAACCATGTCACAACTAATGATGTACAACTATGAAGACTGCTCTGGGCCCTCCCTTCTTCTCTTTCTCTCTCTTACCTTCTCTCGAAACAATAAAATAAATATTTTTTTAAAAAATAGAGAGAAAAAAGAAAGAAAAATAACAAAAGCAATGGATTTTGTTTGGCCGGTGAGACTGAGGTGAATCTTGAGACTGTGGAATCAGACATGGACCAACAGAAAGAACAGGGGATTGGAATTCAACAGACTGTGAAACCTTGGCCAAGCTACCTAACCCCTTTGAGTGTTGGTGTTCCTACTTATGAAAAAGGAATAATAATAATACCTATATCTTGGGGGGTTGTTATGAGGATTCAGTGAGAAAACGCTTCAAATACTACCAGTATGAGTCTTTCTGAATTCTTCACTCTGCCTGTTGGTGTAGACAAAGCCTGAGGGGAAACCAGGTGATAGGACTGAGCTGACTGAGAGTTTCTCTGAATGCAGCATCAGTTTGGAGAAGAGCTCATTTTGCTGAACCTTCCTTAGCCAGAGGGATGAGTACAGTATTTTGGCCGAATTTCAAGCATTCGCTCTCACTCTCTCGCACAGTCAGAGTACTGCCTCCTGGGTAGAATCCTATAACATTGTAATCATCTGTGTCTGGCTTCCTGCCTCAAATCCTTCTCTTATCCCTAGCTGACATTCCCATTGCCCCCTAAGGCCTCAACACCACCCTGACTTCAGGTAGAATCCATGGTGACCAATGACAGAGGGGGAGCACCATCATTATCAATGAAATAGTGTTCCCATGGCTTATTTTATTGTGCATTGACTATATACCAGGTATGGTGCTTCAAGCTTTACATGCATGATCTCATTTAGTCCTCCCAATAAACTTTTTTAAAGATTTATTTTATTGTTTTTGACACAGACAGAGACAGAGATACAGAGAGACAGAGAGAAGGGGGATGCCCAGAGCAGTCTCCATGGTTGCACGTCATCAGTTTTTGACATGGTTTAGTTCCATGCAGGTGGGTGGGGCCCGGGCAGGATGGGAACTGGGCTGGGGGCCTCCTGCATGGGAAGCACACCCTACCCTTGAGCCAGGGGAAGGCCAGGCTGGGGGCAGGGAAACAACTGAGAAGCCACTTAAAGTGTGTCTGTGAAAGAGCCATATTGGCATCACATGGGAGCTTGTTAGAAATGCAGAATCTGGGACTTCACTCTGACCTAGTCTAGTCCAGTGTTCTTCATACTTTAAGGTACATATGAGTTAGTTACCCAAGGTTCTTGTTAAAATTCAGATCCTGATTTGGTAGGTCTGGGATAGGGCCTATAATTCTGCATTTCTAACAAGTTCTCCAGTGAAACCAGTGCTGTTTGCCCCTGGATCACATTTGCAGTAGCTAACGTCTAGGTCAGAAACATTGGTGGCAGTGGGATGGGGATCTTCCAGATTCCAGAGCAATTAAGGAGGTGGAATTGACAAGATTAGGCGTTTGTTCTGACATGTGTAGAAATAAATAAAGGATGACTTTTAGGCTTCTGGTTTGGATAGAGCTTGAGGGATTTTCTTTTTCCGTTTTCTGATCTATATTTCTTATAAAGAACCTGCATTTACTTGTACACTAAAAAGAGGGGATGGAAGAGAAATCAATGTTATAAAGAACTCAGGTAAGTAAGGAAATGTTTTAACGTATGACAGATATTTAAACTTTTGATGAATAAAATGTACACTTTTCTGTTGAATAGTTTCTTGGGTATGATCCATGCTGAACTGTTACAAACTTGAGTTGCTAGAATCCAACTTCATTCCCAAGAAGATTTAATAAAATGTGATACTTTTTCCTTCTTGTTAATTTAAGAACTAATCATATTATAATGCTGACCAGGTGTGACATACTGATTTCTTTGTAAAAATACTTTCCAAGGAGCTGATTATGAAAATATAAGGGCAATCATGTACTTATTTTAATGCCAAACCCAATTAATTTTAGTGACTCATATATGCTAGGGTGAAACATTAGAATATTAAAGCTCTATTTGCTTAAGAAAGAAATCATTTTCATTCTTCTCAGTAGACTTCCAGTTGTTTTAGACATAAATTTCTCCCTGAAGTTAGGTTAGAGAATTCAGTAAAACTAAAGGAAGTTTCATCCTCAAACCGTATTGAAACAACATCCAGCTATCAGACGATAGATAGGCTGCTGGCTGAGGAAGAACTGATCATCCTGTAACATAAGACAATGATTATAATAACTAATATTTAGTGATCTTTTCATGCAACACACAGCCTATTGGATTTCTCACAATACTCTAAGGTATGTGCTTTTAATTCCCATTATAAAGATGGGGAAAATAAGGCTTAGCAAGGTTCAGTGACTTGCCAAGTTCTCCCAGATGAGAGGTAACAGATGACACCCTATTCAGGTCTGACTGCTAATAGAGCTGTGACCCTAAAAATCCTGAATTCTAGAATATTAAGCAAATTATAATAAGATACAACCTCCAATGTTTACATATGATGATTATGTAAGCTTACAAAGTTCAGATAATTTCTGGCCCACTGTGGTTTCTGATGCATCATGCTGCCTTTTTACTGAAACTGGCCCAAATCTTTAAAGTTGGTGAAATCGATCTAATTTATAATACATATAGGTGATTCCCTACTGGTACAACTTTGAAAGCTCTGAGAGGACTTTGTTTTCCCCAGGATATGCTTTCCCCCATTAGATGGTCTCTGCCATTAAATATTCACTTCTAATTTAGGTCAAATGCAGTTGCTCAAGTATTCCAATGTGAATATGTGCACCCTTTCTTGAGAGCAGGTTTTAATTGGAGAGAGGGAAATGAGAAGGAAAACTAATTGGAGAGAGGGAAATGAGAAGGAGAACTGGAGCAGACTGAGATGATTCTTGAGGCAAGAGTAAGAGGAATAAGGAAAAACATGAAAAATGGGTGCCAGAGGACCTGAATAACAAATATATTCTCTAACTACTTTGCTGAAAAACTGATTGAGACTAAAAAAATGATAAATCTGGATAAATACAGCAATAATCAGATCTGATTTCTCTATGATAACCTACAAATACAAAATAAATGTGAAGCATAGCTACAAAGAGCTTGGAGAAACAGCCCTGCATCTGACATTTCCTTGTGTGACTCTGAATAAGTCTCTCCACCTCTCTCACCAGCTTTAGCTTTTAACCGAAGTTACTGTTGCATGGGGCAGATAGAGAGGGACAGAACTAAGAGTTTGGCTGCTGGGTAGATGATATTTTTGAAACACTGTGAATCTCTCCTAGCATTAAATCCTTCTAGAGCTTATCCATTCTGAACATGCTTTGAATAAGGTTGACACTAAACATCCTTCCAGAGACTTCTCAATTCCCAGTGGTTTCTGTTTCATATCCCTCTCCCATTAGTGATCATTAGTGAAACAGCCTCAGTTGTCCTTAGTATTCTTGTTCAGTCAGAAAAGTCTCTGCCATGCTTCTTTTTCCAGACGGGTCCTTTCTCAACTCTGGATGAAGCAGAAGGAAAAAAAACAAAAAAAACAGTTTACATAATGGTGTGATCACACTGATGCCTCAAACCTCAAACTAATTTTTTTCTTCAATTACTACATTTCCTGACAGCTAGTTTAGAAGTTGTTACCAATTTTTCTTTCAGTCAGAGAGCTTTCAATTATAAATTCAAACTTATCACAGTAATATTTTTATTTTTTGAAGATTTATTTTATTGGTGGAGAGAGAGAGAGAGAGAGAGAGAGAGAGAGAGAGAGAGAGAGAGAGAGAGAGAAAGGGAGGAGGACCCAGAGCAGTCTCCATAGTTGTACATCATAAGTTGTGACATGGTTTCATTCCACACAGGTGGATGTGGGGCCGTGCAGGGCAGGAACCAAACCGGATCCTCCTGCATGGGAGGTGAGAACCTTTGCCACAGTGCCATCCTGGTGGTTACCAGTTGCCCTGCAGTTTAGCATCTGGGGTTGCATAGGCCAGGTCAGGGAATCAAACCCCAGACCTCAAGATTTTGAGACAGGCACTCAACTGCTGAGCTATCCCAGCATTCCCTTAATCCTGTTTTAGTGTCTACTTCTTGGAAGACTAGACCATTAGACTCCTTCAAGAGAGCCTGCTGTGGGGAGTAGTGTTGACTGAGGAGATCTAGCTCCACACCTCTGGACCCACAATAGCATTTTGCTGAGGCCACATTTATCCCAGACTTTTCTAGCCAATACTGAGCAGGTGGAGGTCTAATGATGGTCCATTCCTCTAATAGATGTCTTTGCCTCAGCAACTCCCCATAGCCTGGCCTAAACTTTCTTAGAATTGTGCTGTAGTCTGAGACTCTTCCTAACAAACCCTTTCCCTTCATAAGTATTTATCTTCATTGCAGTCTGAGGCTACCCTTGCCTTCCTCCCCCTTCCTCCCTTTCTCTTTCACAGGTGTTTTCCTAAGAAATCTCTTCCATGTCCAATCTCACCTTGGTATGTGCTTTACAGAAGACTTGAACTAACACAGGTGGTGAAAAGAGCTTTGAATAAGTCTTTCATTTTGCTCTATAGTTCTTACCACCATAAAGACTAGTTATTATTCTTTATTAAACAACAATAACAACAACTTCCAGAGAAAGATTCTGATTGGCTTGGCCTGAGTCAGGTGAACCAATTAACTATAGTCAAGAGAGTGAGTCATGTGAAAACATGGCAGCCATGTGGATGGAGTATGGGAGAAAGAAAAGGTTGGGGAAGAAAATACTAGACAAATAATAAGATAAAAAAACTTCCACATGGTCTTGGAGACATTGCAGTTCTTCAGAACTCCTTAGAAAATTCGTGGCAAAAGGGGGGTGGTCAATCATTCTTAAACCTAGCTGGTGTCTTGAGGGTATTGAGGATCTTCAGTGTAGAGCAAACCATTATGAACAGTGTCCAGGGAAGAAGAGTAGTATCAGTTCTGGGCCAGGTGTCCTGAAATGGGAGTGGAATGTCAGTAGAGGCAAATTTGTGTCTTCTTACCAATGATGTTGGAGGCCAGCCTTATCTGAGTCCCCTTTAATGAGAAAACAAAGGCACACACAGTCCTTAACTACTATAATAGCTATGCAAATAAAAAATTATTCAGGAGCCTTGAGGTCCAAAGGCCGGAGGAGAGATAAGATACAAAAATACAGAAGAGGCCAGAGGCAGGGATCAAAGTCTGGGAATGGAGCCAGGAGTTCAAGACCTGGGAGACAGATAGTTTGGAGTAGGTTAGGTTCAGATAGCAGTGGGATTGACTGGCCTTGTGGGATTGCCTAGGGCAGGGGTGTCAAACTGGTGGCCCACCGGCCGCATGTGACCCCCGAAGTAATTTTTTGTGGCCCACGATGCTCTGAAATAAAGTGAAAATAGAAAAAATTGTTAAGAAAATAGCGCTTAGGGGTGATAGAGGCAATACACCATACACACAATTCCCTCATTAACCCTTTAACTACTGAAGACCAGTATACATGTGGCCCAGTGCCTTTCCTGGGGGCCTGGGGGCGTGTATAACCGTGTTGACTCAGTTCTGGAGACGTTTGTAAATGTGATGTGGTCCGCGTGAATCTTGCCTGTTGTACCAAATGGCCAGTGTTTTAATTGGGTTTGACACCCCTGGCCTAGGGTATCAGCTATCATTTATAGTTAGCTTTTAAGATCTGGCAAGAATATAATGAGGGGTGGGATAGTCTTTTGAAAGGTCCCTGGGTGGAACAGCCATGACATAGTGCAAAATGCACATATTGAACTCTTACTATAAGCTGAATTGAGCCACAATTATAGGTTAGTATATTTTGAGCATTCATGGAATTTTCCAGGAGAATTCAGTGTTGGAGAGCCTTTTGTAAGTCTACAAAAATCTGTAATTCTTAGGTGTCAGAGGCTTTGGGAAATAAAGAGAATAACTACAAAAGAGGATTTGGGGTATTTGTTTCTTATGGTCTTCTGAGATCAGAGGAGGTGACTTCATGACTTCTAGTGAGGAGTGCAGACACAGCTTAATAGCTGTTGAGTTGGGGAAGTCAGAGGTCTAAAACTCTGTTCCTATGCTGCACAGCCACTGAACTGCCATACTCATTCTCTTCAGAGCACATGCAAGATAACCTTCATGCAATTAGTATATGCTAGACATTGTCCTAAGCATTTTTCACTCAGCATCTCTTTGAACCTAAAAAAAAACCCTACGAAATAATGACTATGATTAATCCCATTTTATAGGTGAGGAAATTGAGGGTCATGGAATAAAGTTAATTGCCAAAGTCATACAGCTAGCATAATGTATATCTAGAACTTGAACACCAAAACTTGTGTGATTGATCACCCCACTGTATTCTCCTAACTTGCCTTTAACTCTCTCAGTTACCAATTTATTACTTGTTTTTTCATGTATGCCTTTGATGACCATAGTTGTCCTTTCAGCTAGTACACAGGGTATTATTGATTCTTACCAAAAAATAATTTTAAAAAATTTATTTATTTATTTATTTATTTGACAGAGACCGAGAGAAGGGGAAGGGTCCAGAGCAGTCTCCACAGTTGTGTGTCATCAGTTTTTGACATGGTTTTATTCCACAGAGGTGGGTGGGGGCTGCGAAGGGTGGTAGCTGGGCTGGGGGCCTCCTGCATGGGAGGCACACTCCCTTGAGTCAGGGGCCAAACTGGGGGACAAGAATGAAACTGGTGTAGGCAGGATGGCTCAGAGGTTAAGCGCTTGCTTTGCAGCCCCAGGGAACGAGGTTCGAATCCTGACCCTGACCCGGGCTCCAGCCTGTGTGAACCCACATGCTAAACTGGAGTGTGCTTCCTATGCCGGAGGCCATCAGTTCCATTCTTGTCCCAAAATAATTTTTTGGTTTTTGTTTTTAACTTGGGTTTTTATTTTTTTTAACCAGGTAATATAGAGAGATGGTACAAAATTTAGAGATACAAAAGAGCATATGGGCATTAGCCCATCACTCTGTTCTCTTATTATGTATGAGGTTTAGAAGTCATTTGTGTTTTCTTTCTTTCATGTCTATTATTTATTTTGCTATGGAATTGTTTTTTATTCTTATTGATATGCAGAAGCCTTTAATATATTAAGGGAATTTGTCCTATGCCTGTGGTATGAATTGCCAGTATTTTTCCCAGTTTGTCTTTTGCCTTTTAAATATAAGAAGGTTTTCTTTCATGGAGAAACATTATGGCAGTCAAATTTATCCATTTCTTAAAATTTATGGCTGAAAGATATCATTCTTACATAGCTATTCTTTGCTCCAAATTGTTCAACAATATTCCTTACATTTTCTTCTATTACTGTTTTGGTTTGGGTTCATCTAAAATTTTTTTGCTATAATGTGTAAAGTATGGATCTCATTTACATTTTTCCCATGATAATTTTTTAGTTATTCCAAAAATGTTTACTGAATAATCTTGTTCCTCACTGATTTGAAATGTCACATTCATTCTATACTAGATTTCTGGATATATTTAGGTTCATTTCTGAGCTTTCTATTTATTAATCTGTCTGTCTGATGAGCAACTACTACACTGTTTAAATTACTGCAGCTTTAATATCAGGTTTTATAAAGCTAGCCCCTCCCTTTGTACTCTTCCTCTTCAGAATTCTCCTAGCTATTACTGGTTGTTCATTTTTCCATATGAATTTCAGAGTCAATTTGTTTAGTTTCTCCCTCTCTAAATCTGTTGGTATTTTTTCTATTGGATTTGCATTAAATTTACACATTAATATAGGGGGAAATGACATCTTTATGCTGTTGAATCTTCCATGGAAGAAATAGCTTTCTTTTTTAAAAATTATTCTTTGATTTTCCTCAGTATTGTTAATTTTTTTCAAGTAGAATTTGCATACATCTTATTAAGTTTACTAATAGATAATTTATCTTTTTTATTGTTATTATAAAGATTTTTCCCCTTCCTTCATGTTTCTTAACTAGATGTTATTTTGGCAACTATTTTAAATCTCCAACCTGGCAGTATTGCCCCAGGCTACCTTGGGAAACATCATACCTCACTTGACTTGGGTTCTAGTTCCTGCCACCAGCTTGCAGGCAAGACCTAGACCCTTTGCCACAGAAATGGCATCTGAGGGTTCTGGTGGAGGGAATTCCCTATCCATATAACTAAGCTCCTCTAGGATGGGTGCCAAGGACACTAAAACAGGTTGATAATGTTATGTATGTTATAAACAACTACAAATCTGTATGAATCTAATGCCTTTTCATCTACTGTGAATGTCTGTCCACAACAGGGCAGAAGATGGCAAAGTAGAGCTTAAATTGCTTTAATCTGAGACTGTTTAGATAGACTTGTCTTTCTAAAAGGCAAAAAGGTGTCGAATGTCCTCCCAGAAAAATGGAATATGGGGATGGTACTGGAATGTATTAATGTTTATTAGTATTCTTAAACATCACTAATATATAATGAGTACCCGTTATCTATGTGCAATCCTGTTCTGGGAGTCGAGGTCACAGAAATGAAAAATGTCACAATTCTTGTCCTAGAGAAGCCCCCAGTCCAGTGGGAAAGATAGGTAGAGAGTCACCATAATAAATAAGGACAAATATCAAATAGAGTTGTGTTCAACATGCAGGAATGCAGAGAAGGGGACTGTGAAATTTATTTGAGATTAGCAGTGTTACCTTTTGATCTGGGCCTTGAAAGATAAGGAGTAGTTAGCTAATTTAGCAAGGGTAGCATACTGTACTAGTATGCTAACTCTCTATTTGAGAGCTAGCTCTGGTGGAAGAATGGGCCTGGCTCTTGCACAGCACAAGCTGCTGGGGGAGTTAACCAATCTTGAGTGGGATTTGGTAGGAAAATACCCCAGTTTTCTCACTCAATGAGTGGGACAGCTAGCTCCAAGATATGTTCTACTCGTACAATATCTAGCCACTAGTGTTGCTCAGTGGGATTGGGCCCCAGCTGCTCAATGTGGTAACCTACTCACTAATGCATCTTTTCCTGGCTTCCTTGCCTCCCCAGTTTCACTTGTCCACGTCCCCACTGGTGCTTCTTGGGATCACTTCTTAAGCAAACTATTTGCACTCAAATTTTAGTACTGAGGTCTGTATGTTGAAAACTGATCCCAACACAGCAAAGCATGGGCAGAGTGCATTTTCAGAAGGGACAGCTTCAGCAAAGTCACAGAGTTATAAGAACATGCCTTGATTGGGGACCAGAAAGAAGTTGAGTATGGCTGCAGAGCAGGTCAAGGAAGAACAGAAGATAACTAGAAAGGTAGAATGGAGAATCATGAATGCCTGGCTGCCCTCTGTGGGGGAAAGATAGTGGGTTTAGAATGGAATTTTTAAAAAGTTACCCAGATGATTCAATGGTGGGCAGGGGCACTGTCTGGGGAGCAGAGGGAAAGAAGACCCTGCTCTCCTCCTCTCCGGTACTTTTGCCTAAGGCTTGGAGCTCCAAGTTTCAGCTCTATAGAGCTCTGGGGTCTCAGTCTTCCCCCACATGCGTGAGCCTCCTGCCTTCCTGCTGAGTTGGTGGCTGCCTTCATCACCTGCTAGGCCTGTTGCCCAGATTTCTGCAGCTGGTAGTTGCTGGATGTGGGCAGAGCTCAGTTAACAGCCCTCAGCACTCTTACCAGGCCTGGGACAGCAGTCTATGCTCAGCGGCTATGCAGACAGAATTTTCCTTTCTGCAGCTCCACCTTACCACTCACCACTTGCCTGTCTGTACTCTCAATTCGGGCTCATCTGAGGCTTTCTTTTCAGGTGATCATTGATATTCTCATCCTGTTATTGGCTCCTCTCAATGGGGGAATTGCAAGGCTTTTGCAGAGGAAGCTGGGGAAGAACCAGATGCTTTTGCTATCTGCCCGGCTACAGAGATGTGGTATTTTTTTGAAGTAGGTTTTCATAAGCAATCCTGTACCTTGTTTTCTTTTTCTTTTGTCTTTTCTTTTATTCTTTCCTTTTTTTTATTTTCTGTCTTTCTTCCCTCTGCCAGACCCTGGACTCAGTATTCAGGATTCAGAAATGACTCAGTCACAATCTCTGCCCTCAGAAAGATCACAGTCTAACGAGAAAAATAGAATATGGCCTAATAATTACAGTATTGTGTGGTGAGTACTGTAATTGAGTTATTTATGCATTTTAAGTATTTGGTGAATGAATAAAGAAAAAAGTGAATGAATGTTAGGGCATGGAGGATAGAGGCACAGCAAGGAAAGGCTTCATGAAGGTGGTGGTGCCTGAGCTGCCTTTGGAAGTACTGGTTATAATCATTCCATCTGCTAACTCCTCATGAGGTAGATAGCCCTACTTTACAGAGGAAGAAAACCTTAGAGAGATTTGATAAATTGTTTGAGATCATAAATCTGTAAATGGTATAGTCAGGATTCCAAAACAGCTCTGCTTACCACAAAGCCTGTGGTTCTACTACACTATGCTGCAAAGCATGGGGAAGGGAACCCCAAGCAGAGGGAACAGCCTGGGCAAAGGCTTGGAGGCACACTAGAGATGGCAGGGTGGCTGATTTTCTAGAACCCTTGACTGCCATGCTCTCTGAGTACCAGCACTTTCCAAAGCATTCACTACAACCTGTAGGAAAAGCAAGTGGCAAGTGAGTGTTCAACTCTTCCACCTAAAGTTGGGAATTAGAGTTTGAATCTCAGCTTTCCTGTTACAGACTATGTGACCTTGGGGAAGTCTCTTCCCCTCTTTGAACCTCTGTTTCCTCATTTGTTTAAATGAGAGTATGATTCCTACCTTGTGAAGTTGTAAACATTTAAGGCAATGTGTGACACTATCCTTGCTATTGATCAGTTCAAGGTGACTTTAGGATACCCAGGACTGGCTCATGATGGAGTGGTTGGATGAATCATCAGGCAAAGGGACTTTTAGATAATTGGATAGGAGAAGGCTTCTAAATGTTCCAAGAAACAAGGGTGCTGGCACAGAGCCTACTGCTAGCCTGCTTCAAATGAACCAGATGCTATTTTGGAGATGAGGAAAGACATTCTCTTGACACTGGCAATGTAAGGAGAAGATAAAATCCAAGAAATGGGACTACTGACTCACTCCTGATCAGGAACACAGGAACAGGAAAATCAGTCAGGTGTCTTCAGCCTTTCAGAGAACTTCTAGATCTGGCAGAGGTCTGCAGTTGTGCAGGGTGACGCTGGGTGGGAGGGGAGTGCGATTGGGTTTCGGCCTGAATCACACTCATTAAAACAACAGGCAAGTGTTTGACCTTGGACTATGACTCTGTTTTTCTCCAATCCCTGGAGCTGGCTGTTTTCAAGAGAAGAGGAAATGGGGACAGCTGCTCAGAGCTGGCCCTGGCATTAAGGAACCTTTCCCTGGGGACAGTTGTGCAGGAACTCATACAGTGTGGTGTCAAGGCAGAGGTGGGGGAAAAGCACTTCTCAGTGTACAGATATTTACATTAAGGAGCAATGTTGTTAATGACTTATGCCATTTCTTTTTAGCCCAAATCCTTAGATTCCCAGCAGAGAGATTATAACCATACCTTCACATGAGATTCTATGTGAAGAAAAGAAAATCTTCACATAGAATCTTGCAGGTCTTGAGCCTATGAATGTCATCCCATCCTTTTCATTTTACATATGAGGAAATGAGACTCAAAATAAAACTGACTTCAGAATATTACATAGTTCTTTCTATTATGTGATGAACCAGGGGTTCAAATATTTGTTTCCAAATCAGAACAGATGTTTAATTACATTTCTTTCTTTAAAATCATTTTTATCATGAATACATACCTGTGCCAGACACTGTGCTTGGTACTATTTATACACAATCTCATTTAATTTTCTTCAACAACCCTGCAAAGAACTATTAACTTCATTTTGCAGATAAGTAAACTTAGTCTCATTAAAGAAATTGCATGTGGGGAAGCCGGGATGGCTCAGTGGGTTAAGTGCTCACTTTGCAGTGCCGGGGACCAAGGATCAAATCCCGGCCCTGGCTGGTCCCCGGCCTGTGCGGAACCATGTGCTGAACTGGGGAGCTCCCCCAGTTCAGTTTTCTCTCTGTCTCTGTAGCTCTCTCTCTCTCTCTTTCTCTGTCAAAAACAATAAAAAAAAAAAAAGAAAAAAGAAAAAAAAGAAATTGCATGAGATTGCCTTTTAATAAGTGGCTGAAACCCAGGATAAATTTACATTGGTTTGACATGAAAGATCTCATTGGTCTGCAATCTGGGAGTGACCAAACAGGACTAGGGAGTCAGGGGAGGCTCACTGTTTTGGTAAACACAGCTCATTCACTGGCATCTTGTTAAGGTCTCTTCCTACCATCTGGAAGGTACCTCCTTGAAGAGGAACTGTATCATAGGTAGACGGAGGGGGTTGCCTTCTGCACTGTCTTGGTACAGAAAGCTCAGCCCTGTCCTTGGGTTGGGTCGATTGCTAAGTGGAAGGGGTGCTCTTTCATTTATCTGTGAAGCACTCAGTATGTAAATGCTGCTGGAAAATAATCTCTGATGAATCCTCAGAGTTTCCCAAGTGGGGGAAACCTACTCTGTGAAGGTTTTATGTGCATGACATAAGTGTTCCTCTATCACCATGGCAACAGCTGATACACCAGCAGCCAGAACAGGCCAGAGCTGCTTTGTGGAGAGCTGTGGTCCAAGCTGGGTGGGAGTAGGAGTGGGGTGTATGGTGGGAGGGGTGTCTCATCAACTATCTTTTTGCTTGAGGCTAGCTTGTTCCTGGGGCAGGAATGTTTATATAACATCCCAAGCCTCCTGTGTCTGCAGAATTTTGGGCAAAGGGGGATGGCAGGGACATTGAAGAGAGTCCAGGAGGGCATATTATTTCTTCTGTGGTTTGTGATAAATATGCTTATTAGGCAAGCCACTGATGGAATGCGCCTCTCTAAGGGGCCTTTCAGTATATCCTAATGGGGAACCTCATGAGCATTGCAGGCAAACAGCCTTCCAGCTCTGCAACTTTTTAGTTTTAAGATCTCATGTTAGGGGAAAGCCGGGACGGCTCAGCGGGTTGAGCGCTCGCTTTGAGGCCATGAGGACCGAGGATCGAATCCCGGCTCCGGCCCAGGCAGGACCCACGTGCTGAGCTGGGGAGTTCCCACAGTTCGGTTCTCTAACTGTCTCTGTCTCTGTCTCTCTCTCTATCTGTCAAAAAGTAAAATAGAAATAAATATGCACTGAAG
>PVKE010013822.1:0-35962 GCA_004027555.1 Craseonycteris thonglongyai
AAAAAAAAAAAAAAAAAAAAAAAAAAAAAAAAAAAACAATAAAAAAAACTTTAAATTTCCAGGGAATTTATACTTTTATACTTTTATGCTGTCTTTTAAATTATTTCTTTTGTAAGAAAGACTTGGATAAATAAAGCAGAACTCCATTGGTTGCTCTCTGTAGACTTTTCTGTCTATCTAGACTCTTGTTGACCGTTTATTGGATGGGCTCCTTCCTTGTAGTAGGGTTGCTTTTGCTCTGGCCCCGGGTAACTTTTCTTTACAGGGGATATATAATGTTAGGTTCAGGTGTACAACACAGTGATTAGACATTTATATAACTTACAAAGTGATCACCCCAGAAAGATCTAGTACCCATATGACACCATCCCTAGTTATTACAATACCATTGACTATGTTCCCTATGCTGTAGTTCACACTCCCGTGACTATTTTGTAACTACCAGTTTGTTCTTAATCCCTGCCCCTCCCCTATACCCATTCCTCCAACCTGAGTAACTTTTCTTTAGAGAATCTCCAGAATCTTCACATCTTTCCTCTTCAGCTGTATGAGTAAGACATAGCTATTTGTAAGGCTCCCTTTTCATTGGGCTACCTTCTAAAAGAGCAGCAGGTAAGCAGTGACTTTGAAGAAACTTTGAACACATATTGAGGAAGAATAGGATATCAGAAAAAGAACTCAGCTCTCCCCACGTCCCCACCCCCCAAAATCATCTGAGGGGTTACTTCATAAGATTTTGGAGCAATGGAGACACTACATTTATAATATTGTATCTTAAGTGTCCAAGCTCACTCATACTTGACAACATCTGCCATCAGGAGGCAGCTGGCCCACATTTGGTGAATGCACTTCTGAAGTATTGTCATTGGATATCACTATAGCATGTCAGGTTAGGGGGCCCAGCTTAATTATGGGGCCTTGCAAGAATTGAATATCCCTCAGTCCCCAGAACACCCCTCAAATACCAGAATCTCAGGTCCCTGAGCCTCTGTCCGTCCTCAAGATCTCTGCCCATGCTTTCCCCTGAGCCTAGCATGCTCTTCACCTACTTAACTGCTACTCACTCAGTTGTTCCTGCCCCGGGAAGATTTCCTTTGACTGCCCTTTCCTCTCTTTCACTGCGCCCATGTGCATGTCCCTGCCCACTATACCCCCCACCCTCTTCTCAGGGTCTAATGATTCATTATTCTGGGTATAGTAAGGTAAGGAGAGGTTGCCTCTAATGCTAGATCAGGTGTCTGGAAATACTGCCAGCCATTGTCAGGGGAGGGCAGGGGGATTTCTCCCAAGACAGTGTCTAAGGTGGGAGGTCAGGGGCCCATGTGTCTTTATTGCTGGGCAGAAAAAAACAGTTGACATCTACTGTGCTGCCTGATAGCTGAAATAAAATAAAAATACCATGGGAGAGAGTAGATGTCAAGCATTCTCTTTATTTGTTAAATTCACTTTCTTCCCTACTTTGGATTTGTCATACAAAAAACTTCTTAACAGCCAAGGACATACTTTAGAGTATAGGTCAGCAAACTATATAGCCTGTGGGCCAAATCTGGCCCACAGCTTGTTTTGGTAAAGAAAGTTCCATTGAAACACAGCCATGCTCTTCGCTAATGTCTAGTGCTGCCTCCTTTTGCCCCTCAATGGCACGGTAGTTGTGACTGTGGGCTGTGAATGTCCACAAAGCCCACAATAGTTAACTATCTGGCATTTATGGAACAGGTTGCGGACCCTGATCTAGCCCGGGACTGCATGAGGAAGCCCATCTGCTTCCTGTACCCTTAAGGTCTCCAGCAGCTCTCACAGGGCCAGGCATAGCACAGTGTAGGTTCCCTGTAAATATCGCAGTATGATTATTGAATGAATGAACGAAGAGAAACCAGAGTAAGGGGGCAGGGGGATGGCAGAGGAGGAAAGAGACATCAAATATATGGTGCTGGAAAGAAAACTGACTCTGGGTGGTGAGCACACAATGCAGGATACAGATGATGTCATATAGAACCGTACACCTGAAACCTATGTGATTTTTACCAACCAATGTCACCCCAGTTAATGGAACAATTAATAAATAAAAAAATAAAACCCTACAAAAGAATAAACGAACGAGTAAATTAACAAACAGCTACTCTAGCTGGTATCTTTCATTGATGAGAAGCTCTTCTGCCCCGTCTATGCGATTACTGCTCCCAGATTCCCACAGCAGTTACTCCTTCATGTCCACCAGCTCTTTTCTCCACTGTCTCCCATTACAGAGCCCTTTCCTGCCCACATTGCATAACATAGGCTCCCTTGTCCATCTCTCCCTCTCCCTGACTGAGTTTTCTTCATAACACTCACCATTATCTGACACTATATTTTATATGTGTTTGTTTATTATCTACCTTCCCCAAGAAGAAAATAAACTTTTACAAACAGAACGTTGCTTCACTTTCCATTTTATCCTCAATGCCTAAAACTGTGCCTGGAACATAATGCTCAGTAAATATTTTTAAATTAATGATCACATTTAGAATTAATTGCATGTAGCTCAGGACTTCTGTGTCTTGGAAGTCTGTTTGTTTCTTGGATGTGAGCTGTCTTCCCACCAAATCCCAAATGCTATCTGATCTCACACCCCTGAGATAGGATTGGCAATGAATCTGTGGCCAAGGAGGCTGGAATTCTCCCCCACTTTCTGTTTGAGGACTGGCTTTCCTCTCTGCCCAGGGTCCTGAAGGCCGTCTCTCTTGGAAAAGGCACTAGCAGGTGTCTTTTTTATAAAAAGGAGAGAAAAGCACGTTCTGGGTGTGGTGTTAGAGGAAGGGAAAAGGAAGGGCAGTGGGAAATGATCGTGCAGGTTTGGCAGTAACCTTGTGTGTGTGTGTGTGTGTGTTGTTGTTTGTTTGTTGTTGTTTGTTTGTTTGTTTGTTTGTTGATTTCTTAGCTGAAGCATTCTCAGGAATAGAAACTCGTTTCTCCATACATGTCAAACATCCAAGTATGTGCTGTGAGCTATGCAGAGAATGGTGAAGAGGGCTTTATTTCTTTTTCAAATGACTCTCCAGAGAAATAAATGCCTGAAAATTAAAGTTCTGTAGGCCAGAAAGAGTATTTTTTGTGAACTTAATAGGATTTTAGCAATCCTTCACAGATGAGGGCAATTTGGGATGATCTATTTATATTGAGAAACTGGTAAGTTCACTCAGGGGAAGGCTACAATTCTGGCGAACACTTCACAGGCTGAGACTGACTTGGAGGCTGGGACTTATTTCTGCTGTTTCATTTTTAACATTTTTTTTTAGTCACACATGTGGCCTGAGAGTGACCCCTCCATGGCATTCAGGGCAGCCAACGCCATGTAGAAAAATTCCTTAATTATAGTTCGCATTACATTCTAGTTATAAACACTAATCTTATAAAAAGTCAAATCTTCATGAGAATTATTTCATGAGCAGTATATCCTTTGGAGTTAGATAGAACTGGGTTTGAATTCTGACCCTTTCAGTGACTGGCTATATGACCTTTGAGGTCCCTTAGCTTCAGGTTCCTCGTATGCAAATTGGGGAGTAATAGTGCCACCTTCCACTTAGGGTTGCTATGGGAAATAAATGAGATTATACAGAGATATGTTAAGCACTTGGCACAGCACTGAGATACAGCCCTCCCTCCCCTGAAGAGATGGGGTTGGCCATGGTGGTGGTATTTCCTGTTAACACCAAACTGTAGTTCTGGCTGAAGGAGATGTAAGAGGAGTCTGGGTCACACACTGAACCCTGATTTGAGAAGCTGGTCAGGGGCAGTGAGAGATTTTGAGCTTACTGGCTATGTTTTCTTCTGGGAGTTTTATGGTTTCAGGTCTTACATTCAAGTCTTTATTTTACTTTGAGTACATTTTTGTGTAAGGTATAAGATAAAGCCTCATTTATTTTTTGCATTTATCTGTCCAGTTTTTTCAACATTATTTATCAAAGAGACCATACTTTTTCCATTGTGTATTCTTGGCCTCTTTGTCATAAATGAATTGACCATATATACATGGGTTTATTTCTAGGTTTTCCATTCTATTTCATTGATCTACAATGTATTTGTTTTTATATTGCTACCAGACTGTTTTGATCACTCCACTTTGTATATAGTTTGAAGTCAGGAAGTGTGATACTTCCAGCTTTGTTCTTCTTTCTGAAGATTGCATTGGCTATTCAGGGTCTTTTGTGGTTCCATACAAATTTTAGGATTATTTTTCTATTTCTGTAAAAAATTCCATTGGGATTTTGATAGCAATTACACAGAATCTGTAATTGCTTTGGGTAGTATGGACATTTTAACAATAGTGTTTCTCATGGTTCATGAACATGGAATATTGTTGAATTTCCACAGTTGGTTGCAATTTCTCCCATCTTTGCATTTCAAAGTCAAGGACAAAGAGTAGTCAATATTGTCTTATAAATAATTTCTGGCAGCCAAGGTAGGCCAATAATGATATGGATCCACCCTGTGAATTTGTGCAAGGCATTTTCCTACAATGGTAGCAGGCTGTTTGGGGCTCTTTAGAGTACACTGAAGTGTCCCTTTTGTGTGCTTTGCTTTATGTAGTAGTGTGCACACATGCACATGCGCGCACATACACCCCACTCTGTTTCCTTAAAAACAGGGATTTTCAATTGGTTTCCTGCTGCATCCTCATGCCTAGATTAGTGCTTGACACACAGAGCTGATAGCTATAATTTAATAACTATCAGTAGCACGAATCAATGTTGAGTTCCGAAGTGCTGAGTTTCTTTCACATAAGTCAATTTCTAGAAGTCAAGAAACAAAAGCCAAAGGGTCTGGGGGGGGTTGCCGGCACTTTCCACGGCTTCCGGTCCCATCATAAGCAGATCTCCCCAGTACTCTGTCTGCAGCCAGTCACTCTTCCTGAGCTGGAGTCCCAGATAGCCAGCTGTGTACTGCACACACGGGACGACGCCACTTGGATGGCACATGGGCACCTGGAATCCTGTGCACCCCGCTCCTCCTTCTATGTTCCCTCACCCTTGTCCAAGCTGGAAAACTGCTTATCACCCTTGACCCTTCCCACTGCTGGGCATCCACTTCCCCTGTCCCTTCCCCACAGCCCCTCCCTAGCTTGGACATCGCTTTCTCTCTTGGAACTTCCAGCAGTCACCTCAATGGTTTCTCTACCATCAATCAGGTCTTCAACATGAACGATTACACTTCTCAAAGGAAACTCTGATAATATCACTGCTGCTGCCTCCTCAAATGAACCTAAAGCCCAAGTCAGCTTGGCGAGGGTCACAGATCATGTGAGCAGTGTCCCAGGCTCCACTCTGAGCTGTAAGCCTCAGCCATATTCCTTGAAGGACTTCAAAGCTGCCCTGTTGCTCCCATCCTGGCCTTCCAATTTGTTCTGTCTTCTGCCTGAAAAGCCCTCCCACCTTCTAGCCACTGGTTAGCCAGAACCTCCTCTTGTGTAGATGCTTCCTAAGTGAAAGTATCTTCCAAGGTCTCACAGCTCCATGTCGACCTTTCTATGAGCCTCTACGAATGAACAATTTCAGATTCTCTGGGACAGTTATAGAGCCTTTTTGTGTTTGTAAACATGGGTGATTTCACTGATCTCTTTTATAGGTTTGATTATAGAAAAACAAGTTGTCAAGTGCCTGGGTTCAAGTTTATTTCCTAGGTTGATTTTTGAAGAGCTTTCTCTGGCCTCCTCTTAACCCTCCCCACTCCCCAGTCTGGCTTCTATTCTCCTTGTTTTGCCATGAATATTCTCTTGAAAGTCACCACTTTCTCTATTGCCAAAGCCAATGAACTTTGCCCCCTCTTCCTTCTTTCTGACTGTCATTCTTTCTGACTGTCAGCTACATTGGGCACTTGGCCAGGCAGCTGCTGCATTTTCAAATTGTTTTCATTGGTTTCTATAACTTTTTTTAAATATCCCAACTTTCCTGCCCACCATTCATCTGCTTCTGTCACTGTATCCTCTTCACTTTTTCACTGTTGGCAACTCTCAAGGATCTGTTCCTGGTCCTTTTTTTCCCTTTCCTCTCTCTTACTGTGGGTTGCTCATTCCCTCTGATGACTTCAACAGTCATTGTTAAGGTTTTGACTCTCAAATCCTCTAGCTTCAGATCTGTTTCTCACCAAATCCACAGTGCCATCTCTCTATCAAACGCTGAAATTGCTGCCTGAATTTCTGGGTCACATCCCCTCATGTCAAACTCATTTCTCTGCCCCAAACTGGATTCCCTATTCCCCACCAGCTTCCCCAGTTTTCTGCTCTGTTGTGATACCATCAATCCCAGTACCAGGGTTAAAATATGATTGTTACCTCCAAGTCTTGTTTTTTCTTCCCACATATTCATGGCCAGGTTCGACACATTTTTTCACTGCGGTGCCTCCCTACACCTCTCTTCTTCCTCTCATTACACCAGTCTAATCTCTGTCCCCCTGCAATCCCTAGTCTCCACTATTTTTTTTTAGTCACACCAGCCACCTTACTGTCCTACAAATATGACGCAGTCATTCCTGAAAGCATTCCCTCATACTCCTCACTTCCAGAATATTCTTTCCACCCCTTTCTGCCTCCCTAATGAGAGGTCATTTAAAGGCCATTGCAAAGCTTACTTCTCTTCACCCAATATGTCTTCCAGCCCTCCAAACCCCATTAATTTAAAAAATGTGTGTTGAGTATCTCTTACAGAAAATATATTGTACTACACACTGACAGTACCTGAGGAATAAGACCTAGCACACTCCTGTAGAGCATGTAGCTCAGGAGTCCTCTCTCCTGTGATGTTTTTCCTTCTTTTTTTTTTTTCTTAAAGATTTATTTTTATTGTTTTTGACAGAGAGAGAGAGAGAGATACAGAGACAGAGACAGAGAGAAGGGGGAGGGCCCAGAACAGTCTCCATAGTTGCACATCATTGGTTTTTCCACACAGTTTCATTTCACAGGTGGGCGCAGGGCTGCACAGGGCAGGAACTGAGCCGGGGTCTCGCCCCGGTGAGAACTGAACTGGGGGCACTCCCCAGTTCAGCACATGGGTCCGCACAGGCCGGGGATGAGATTCGATCCTCAGTCCCCGGGACTGCAAAGTGAACGCCTAACCCACTGAGCCATCCCGGCTTCTCCACCTGTGATGTTTTATTAATGAATCCCACATAGTGAACTATCAACTCTCTCATCTGTGGGTCTAAGTACTCTCTCATAACCTACTTCTTAGATTTTATATTTCTATTGCTTAAATCAATGAATGAATGTCTTTCTTCTAGCATGACATTCACTGCATGAAAGTTATTTGTTTAGGTGACTGTATCTTTAACTAGAATGTGAGTCTTTTGAAAGAAACCCTCTCATTTCATTTTCTTTAACATTTATCATGGTATTGGATACAGTGTAAATACTCAATAATTATTTGAACAGATAGAGAAATGGATGGATGGATGGACGGACAAATGGACAGACAGCTGAATGGATGGACAAATGGATAGATGAAAGGATGGAGTGATTAATGAATGAATGGTGGTGGGACAGGTGGATGGGGTAAATAAACAAATAAATAAGTGGTCAAATGAATAGATGAATGGATAGACATATATATAGATAAACAAAAACCTGCAGTTAAGAGAGATTTTAGTGGTTATCTTCCCACACACTGTAAGAGTTCAAGGTATAGTTATAGGCATATCTAATAGCAGGCCAATACATATCTCATACAAGGACTGCAAATTCTCTAAAAATTAGAATTAATAGAATGTGTTTAGAACAAGTTATACTGAGCCATATACTTACTTGGTGATTCTGAAAATACTTAGAAACCTTAGTGTTTCAAAGACCCCAATAAGAATAACTGAGCAGTATACAGGCTGACGTAAACCATTTCAGTGTCTTAAAGTGAAGGTTTTTTATTTAACCTAAATATGTAATCTAAACACCCACACAGTCACATGTAGATCATTTGATTTCTAAAATTTATTTGACAACATACATGAGCCTCTCTACATTAATATCCTAAATAGGGTAATTGGCAAACAGCAGGCAAACTTGCAGACCATTTGTCTCTCTCTCAGACTCCTCATTGACACATGAATGGCTCAGGCAGAGATTCATCAAGTGTGTCAAGCAAGATCTGAAAAAAAGTTGGATCCCAAGGAGGTGACCATGGTCACATCTGATTACTAATCCAAGTTCACATGAAAGACCTGCCCATGAGATGAACCTATTGAAAGTTTAAAAACTGTTCATTTTCAATCTCAATCTCCAGTTGTATGGCCCCAGGCCAGAGTGCTGGTCTTGCCTTGAATATAAATTTGTTCTTCTTTCCCTCATTTCCTCCCTCCTTCCTTGACTTCCTTTATCCTTTCATTTCCTTCTTTCCTGTTTTCCCTTCATCCCTCGTTTACTTTCTTCCTTTACTTTATTTCTCTCCACTTTTCTTTCTCTACTACTGCCTTAGCATTTCACATTTCAAGGTGTCTCATGTGTATTAAACTGTGATAGTCTATATTATACATCATATGTGCTTCATTTATTGAGGGAGAAATTGCTTTATTTGACTTGATGTCTTCAGTGGCTATAAAATTAATAAATGCTTGGTAAATAAACAAATTGGTATAGGACAGCCACTATTTTAGTATGTATTACATCGTGTTGCAATTATTGATATGAAAGCTGTCCATAAAATATCCAGCCATTATCAATACAACGAGAATGGTTACATGACTGGAACCCTTTGGGACAGCCCTTGTATATCTAAAGGTATCTAAGAACCCTGTGTGAAATGGAAAAAAATTAATGTCCTCGTTTTTCAAATGAGGAAGCTGAGGCTCAGGGACATTAAGAGCCTATCCTGAGTTTCCATAGCAATAAATGATGTGCTAAAATGGAGTCCTTTAGGGGAAGCCAGGATGGCTCAGTGAGTTAAGAGCTCACTTTGCAGCGCCGAGGACCAAGGATCGAATCCCGGCCCTGGCCCGTGTGGACCCATATGCTGAACTGGGGAGTTCCCCCAATTCAGTTCTCTCTCTCTCTCTCTCTGTCAAAACAATATAAATAAATAATATTATTAAAAAAAAAAATTGGAGGCCTTTGGAATTTTGCCCTAGTGCCCTTCTCGCTTGTCCACTGTACCTTTCTTGTTATTTAAGGTCTATGGTAAGTGATTTTATAATTTCCATATGTTGTAACAAATGTGGGCAGGATATTGAACCTTGAGTTGAAGGAATGACAAATTGTTTTCTTTCTTGCCTTAGCCACTGAATAAAGGCAACTACTGACTCAGATATACCATGTGATAAAAAAGGCTGTGGGCATATGTTACTGTTGTATAAACCAACTCTTTACACTGATCATATTAATTAGCTATTGCTAGGTAACAAAGCAGCCCAAAGCTAAGTGGCTTGGGACAATAATCATTTTTTTACTTTTCACAGAACTGTGGATCAGCCGGGTGGTATTTCTGGGGTTTACTGGGCTCTCTTTTGAGTCTGTGGTCAGCTGCAGATTTTGTGGGCCACTCTGCTAATCTTGCCTAAATGCTCTCCAAGTCTCGGGGCAGGGTGGCTCTAAATTGATCTAGAATGGCCTTGGCTGGGCTAACTGTGCTGTCCTCCAAATGGTCTCTCAATTTCCATCAGGCTTGCCCAGGCTTGTTTACACACAGTGGTGAGGTTTCAGGGTGGAGGGGAGCAGAAGTGCACAAGATCTCTTGAGGTCTTGGCTTGGAAACCGTACAACATCACAGCCACCGCCTCTGTCTGTTAAAGTGAGTCAGGCTGTCCAGATCCAAGGGGTGTGGAATAGCACCTACCTCTTGAGGGGAGGAGCAGCAAAGGCAATTGGGAAGCACTGCATGGAGGAAGACAGATAGGATGAAGACATCTTTGCATTCAAGCCGCCACGGTCCCCATTCCCTGGCCCTCCCCTCCGGTTGCTCCGGTGCTACAAGGTTTGCCAAGGGGTTGTGCTCCCCAAGGGGGCTCGCTGAGGCTGCTTCTCAGAACTATTTCCAACCCAAGAGAAGTACCTCATTTCTATTTTAAAACACATTTTAAGAGAGAAAAATATAAGAATGTCAAGGAGAACTGCAGTTCATCTTCTGAACATTAATTGGGTTTAGAGTAAGGTGACCAGACGTCCCGCTTTTGGCGGGACAGTCCTGATTTTTAACAATTTGTCCCGCGTCCCACGGCGCTTTAAAAAAGTCCCAATTTTTGGAAAGAATGCACGACAAGCTAGGGAACGGCGGAAGATAGACCAAATTTTTAATCAAGAACCCCCTCCCCCCGGTCAATGGTGTCCCGCTTTACCAATGTTAAAATCTGGTCACCTTAGTTTAGAGGAAAGAATTGGTCACTTCTAACAGAACCTCTAAATTCCAAACTCTTGCCCAGCAAGAATGGCCACCACACTGGGCCTGCCCCAAACAAGCACCGCCTCATTAGGTCTGCCCATGCCAGCCCTGACAGGAATTATAAGACCAAGGGGACACTGTTCACTCGAGAGGGTCATACTGCCACATCTGAAAGCAACCAGTGAGAGGAAAGTGTTAAAAATTGCTTTGAAAGTTTTATTATTATACCACACAATTTTAATTAAAAAGAAATATTTGGCCTTTGTACATTCCTGTATATCAGGGATTTTCTATATGTGTTTTTTAATAACTTTAAGAAGATGAGCTAGGCTGGTAGATGCTTGTTAGACTCTCAGAATGCCATGTCCAAACTGTTTCCCCCAAGACTTGTATGTTTAATATGCTGCAAAAATTCTAACTATGCTGCCTGCTTGGTCACTGGCACTATGAACGCTAGCCTTACACTTGGCACTTGTGTGGGGAGTCAGGTCACCTTTGGAAGTTTTTGCATGCATGCTGTCACCTGCAGGTTTGAAGCGGTCCTCTGAAGACACTGTTTTGACCTTCGTTTCACCAACTTGAACTCCGGGTCCAATCCCAGGACTACATTCAACTAACAGACACTTGTGGTTCAAAAGCCATGTGTCTCATTAGTGGCAGAGAAAATTTAGCTACAATGTCATTCACTAACTTTCTTTCTCTGCATATCTTTAAATTTCTACCAGCACTTATGTGGCAAGTGCTATCTTAGGAGAAAGACACAGTCTCTACTTTCCAGGAGATTCTAATCTTGAATAAGTGTCTGCTCACCCCAACTTTACCCAATTTTACAGTGGGGGCTGCTACTCAAAAACTTGAGCACTAACCCCAAATCCTGAAATTATGGGAAAAGGGTGTCTTTATTCTTCGTTGATCCACCTGCTTTCAAATCCATGAGTTGTTCATTTGCATATTAGTTTAGGAAATGATTTTTAAATTCAGATTAAAATATATTTGTGTTGTTTTTTGTTTCTCTGTATATTAGTGATAGACCTTCTCCCACTCACAGCAACTCAATAGCCATAATCACCAACATTGGCCCATGATTCTCACAGTTAGCAGGGGGCTGAAGAGTCAAGAGGAGCAAATTTCAGACTACTATTCTATCAAAAATAAGCAGACCATTAAGATTCCTTTGCTGAACTGAAAATAGAGAATTATATGAACAACAACATTCTCAATTATATTTTCATCATTTCTTTGTTTTCTGACATGAAGGAATTTTTAGTGAAACATTTTCATCTCTTCCTGAATTTAAGTGAAATCTGCATCTTTTGCATGTTTCCTGCATTGCACTTTTATTGTGTGCATGGAAATCAATATTCCAGATACATGCACAAGTGCACACATTAAAATGAATATGACTTCATTTATTTCCATGATTAGACATTCAAATAAAAGTGCTGGGGTGTCTGTTTTCATATTCATAGGTCGAGATCCGTACATCAGAGGTATTTGTATAAGTGACACTTTTATTGCATTCATTTCATTTGCAATATGATAGTGGATCATAAATATGTTACTTTTATGCCGCCAAATCTGATTTGTAGCACTTAGCCCTCACAAGGAGAATACTTGATATTTTATGGAGCAGCTTTCGTCCAAGAAGTGCTTTGCCACCCTCAGACGGGTTCTCCCAGGTGTGTAAATCACACTCATGACCCTTTGGCTGCCCCACCTGCTTTATCAACCTCCTGGCTTTTCCTGCAGGATGGAGAGAGTGGGCCGTGAGCCCCCTGCAGGCCCTGAGTGATAATAAGACCTTAATTTCTGAAAGAAAGAGGCTCAGATGAGCTCTGTGTTGCCAAACCAAGGCCCTGACAGCTGACAGGACTCCACCTTTAGTCACTTGTTTATCTTGTCCTTCACAAAACTGTTCCAGAGTCCCCAGTGTAATTGGACACTGAGACGTACAGTATGGCCCTTGCCTTACAGATATTCACAAACGAGGAGGGAGGGGCGTGTGGAGCAGTAAGCGGTGACAGTATGTGTCCCTCCCCTGCTCCATTCCCTCCCAGGGATGCACTGTGCCTGAAAGCAGTTTGCCAGGCCCTTAGGTCCATCATGGAAATATTGGTGCACGTGCCAACCAGTTGCAAACAGAGCAAAAGAAGAAACCAACCACCCACCATCACAGGCAGCCTTCGGGGATGGATGAGTAGCAGTGCATGCCCCAGACTCAGAGAAGCGAGAGCCTCCCAGGCTCCCCGCCCACCATCCCAGTCCTCCCCTCAGTCACCTTCACCTTTCCCCAGTATGAGCTTCCTAAAACTGGGCCATCCCTCAGCCCCCTGTGTGCGCACGCACACACACACACACACTCTTGCTATGCACACACCGAGCTCCTGTCGCATTCTTCAAAGCAGTCACCAATGCCATGGAACATGGATGTGTGTGACAGACCCAGCAGGGCAGAATGGTTAAGAGTGAGGGTCCTGGGGCCAGAACTGCTGAATTCAAATTCCTGCTATATCACTTACAGCACCCATGGCCTTGGGCAGGTTGCTTACCTTTCTGTGCCTCAATTTTCTCATCTTCAAAATGGGCATTATAATGATACTACCCTGTCTGGTTTGTGAGCATTGAATGACCTAATAGGAATGCAGGGCTCCAACAAGTGCCCCACAGCTGCTATGGTAGTTGTAATTAACATTTCAGTATCATAATAAATGGTTCTCCAGTATGCGTCACAGAACATATGATAATGGTAATGCCAATATTATTCATATTCTTACTCTGATTTCCATCACTATTATATGATTGCTGTCTGTCTCCCACCATAAGTGAACTCCATGGCGGGAGGTACCATCAGTGTGGCTCACCATTTTATTACCACAGCAGATGGCACATAGTAGGTGCTCAACAAACATTCATTGTATGAGAGAATGGAGAAAACAGCGAGAGAACACGTGTGTCCTCCTGCCCATTTCATAATGCAACCAAATGGTTTCTTCCAAAGCAACATTGCTACTTACAGCCATGGAGCCCACGATAATGCCCACAAGTCCTCAGTGGTCAGCCCTCCCACCCCCACCCCCCACCCATTTCCACAGGGACAGGCCTTCGCTGCTTCCTGTCTTCCTGGCCTCGATCAGCCTTCACAGTAGACCCGCTGTCCCCACCCAGCACACCAAGCACACAGCTCCGGGAGGGTGCTGTCACCATCCAAGGAGAGAGGCAGTGAGAGGGACTGGCCCCCCAGCGTCACCTGTGGGTGTCACCCTCTGCCCTGCATTGATGGCCTACCAAAGGGGTCAGCTCCTGCCCCGCTCCAGCAGCTGCTAACTATGCGTCCCCAGAACTGGACAGAGCCGCCGTCCCAAGTCCAGGGGTTGTCCCAGGACTGCGTCTTCTCAATTTTGGTGGTTCTGGCAGCTGTGCCCATGCCCAGCCCAGATGCTTTGTCCGCATCCACAGCAGCTTAAAACCATTGAGCAAGGCAGCTGCTAAAGCCACGTGTTTAGAAAAGGTGTCTGTTAATGTATGAACCTTCACATAATCAGGGCATTATCACCAGAGGTGTTTCTGCATTTTGCAGGTGCAGAAGCTGTTTCCTTATCTGAGTTTTCTAGCTGATTTTCCAGGGGGCTTTGGTGGGTAAGGGACAGGGACGCAGAGGGCTTAGGAGAGTAGTAGATGCAGGCCCACAGTCCTGCCAGGGCTGAGATCATGGGTGAGTGTGTGTGTGTAGTTCCTCTCTCTGCTTTCCGGTGTATTCCACTGAAACCCTGACTCGATCACTTCCAAACAGGCCAGCTTAGACCTGAAGTTCCTTGAGTGTAGAGATGGAATTATAACGCCCACCTCACCTGGTTCGCTGCGCAATTTAGTGAGCTAGAATTCTTTAACTGCATGAGGCAATGGCTGCCCACTGCTGGGCAGTCAGTGAGTGGCATTACTGTCACTGCTGTGTGAAGTGGTCACAGGTGCCACCTTGGCTTCTGATTCTAGTCAGAGCAGTTCCTAGTGCTCAGTGTCTTGGGGCCCCTCAGGGCTCTGGGTTTTAATTGTTGTTCTTTCTCTTTTAAGATATGATTTATATAGCATAGCACTCATCATGTTAAAGTATACATTTCAGTGATTTGTAGTATATTCATTCGCAAGGTTGTACCACTATTACCACTATGTCATTCCAAAACATTTTCAGCTTCCCGAAAAGGAACTCCATGCCCGTTAGCCATCACTTCCTGCCGGCCTCCCACCCCAGGCCTTGGCAGCCACTGATCTGCTCTCTATCTATGAACTTGCTTACTCTGAACATCTCATATAAATAGAATCAATGAATGTGTGGCCTTTTGTGACTGGCTCCTTTCACCGAGCATGTTTTCGAAGTTCATCTATGCTGTAACATGTATCGGGACTTCATTCCTTTCATGGCCAGTAATATTGCCTTGTATGGATGCAGCACACTTTGATTACCCGTTCATCAAGTGGATGGACACATGGGTTGTTCCCATTTTGGAGCTACCGTGACTAGCGCCACTGGGCACATTTGGGGACAGGCTTTTCACGGACTTCTAATTTCTGCTTTGTTGGGTATATGCATGAGAGTGGAGTTGCTGGGTCATACGGTAACTCCATGGCTAACTTTTTGAGGAACTCCCACCTGTGTTGGCTCAGGGCTCTGTGTTGGAAGGACCCTCGTTGCTTTGATGTGACGTTAGCTGAAGAAGAGGGTCATCGGTGGGGTTCAGAAAGGAGGGGGCCTGAGGACTTGCACTGAGAGCCCCCATGTTCACACACAGGCTTTTAGGCCGCAGCCTCCCCTCACCAGCCCCGATTCACAGAGCCACAGGACGTCTCTGCCACCGTGCGCTGCCCCTTTCCACCTCATCATCCCTCTCTGCTGACCGTCTGCTTTGCCTTTTCTGGGCCGTAAACCGTGCTGCCCTCGCCCTGAGGTCCACACGTGCAGGGGATGCTCTGGGCACAGAAAAGGCTACACCTGAGGCTAGCTGCCTCACACTGCCTGTACCCACTCATTCTAGATCAGGAAACAGTCTGGGCCAAAGAACGGTGTCCTTTCTTCTGGGGGACAACAGTCACCTGGAGAGGTTTTACTTTCTTGAAACATCTACTTCCTTAGAAATAAGTGAGTCCACATGAGGAAAGTTGTTGTCAGCTGTATAAACTTGGGCACGTTTCTCGACTTCTCTGAGATTCAGTTTCTTTTCTTGTAACATGGGTTTACAACGGCCTAACTGCTAAGTGGCTTCGGTGAAGTGCTGTAGACACATGTCCCCAGCCCACGATCCTCCAGAAATGTGAACTTTCTCCCTGACTGCCTTGCCTCCTGGTCAGGTGTGAGCAGCTTACACAGACACTGGGATTTTCCATTCCATTCTTTCTGTCCACTCTTTCGTCTTGCCCTCCCTGCCTTCCGATTCCATGTCTTTCCTTTTCCCTTGTCTCCTGTCTCCACGCTGCCTTTTACTCTGCCTTCAGCTCCATCTGGCCATGGACCCTCCGAATATAGACCCAGGGAACTGCCAGTTCTCAGATCGGATCATGTCCCGGGTCATTTTGCAGCACAGATTCCCAGGTTACATGGATGGCATGCACACACAGCCACACAGTGGCCAGCCTGGCAACCCCTGGGTCCCCAGGGAATGTGGACCCCCGGAGGGGACACGTGGACTCGTTTTACATGTCAGCCTCCCTGGGAGACCCGACCGTAGGCCAGAGCTCTGAGTTACACTCAGATTTGAAGTCAGCTGAGGGGTCTATGCTGTGAAAGGAAGTGCAGCTTCCATGGCCCAGGTTCTGGGCCCCGGCTCTGCCCAGTGCTGAGCTCCATGGGCTGTGCCAAGGCCAAGACACATGCCTGCTGCGGGTACGGGGCATAGACAAGAAGTGGAATCAAGTGGGTGTGGATAAAGAAGTGAATGAATGAATCAGTGAGTGAAGGGCTTTGCAGACCAAGGATTCATAATGCACAGATTATTATTTTTTAAAAACAACTTTATAAATAATAAAAGACATGATTAATAAAGAAAGTTTAGGGAGCAAAATATATGAAGGGACAAAAATTACAATCCTATCCCCTTTAAGATGAATTTCTTCAGAAGTGCCAGTCAGTGAATTCAAAAACTAAAAAGCTAAGTATCAAACCAGAGTCTAGGGGAAGCCGGGATGGCTCAGTGGGTTGAGCGCTCACTTTGCAGTGCCGGGGACCGAGGATTGAATCCTGGCCCCGGCCCGTGCAGAACCATATGCTGAACTGGGAGCTCCCCCAGTTCAGTTCTCTCCCTGTCTCTGTATCTCTCTCTCTCTCTCTCTCTCTCTCTCTCTCTCTCTCTCTCTCTCTCTCTCTCTCTCTGTCAAAAATAAATAAATAAATATATATTAAAAAAAAAAAAAACCAGAGTCTAGGAATCAGTACTTATGACACCACAGGGCTTTGTTCAGGGCCGCGTCTCCCAGGCAAGGTGGTCTCATTGCAATGCCTCTCAGTCCATCTACTCTGGAGTTGAGGGGAACGGGCTTGGAAGATCTGCTCATCAAGGACCAGTCCTCATAGAAAGTGCTCTCCGCACAAACCCAAGCTCTCAGCCTCCGGGTGAGCCTAAGCCTTCCTGAAGAATTGGTTGGCACGTGTTAATACACACACAGGATGACAAGCCTCACTCTGTGCCCTGCCCTCCTGTCCGCCAAACCTCTCTTCTAGGGAGATATGTCTACAGCACCTTTTCCTGCCATTCCTGTTCCAAGTGTCAGGTGAATCCAAGTAGCATTGGCAGGTGCAGCCCCCAGCTCTGGCAGCATGGGCCCACGAGTGACCCCAATGTGCCTTTTCTCTCATTTCCAGCTGTCAGGAATGACAGGAACAAGAAGAAGAAGGAGCCTTTGAAGCAGGAATGCACCGAAAGCTATGAGATGACAGCTGAGCTGGATGACCTCACAGAGAAGATCCGAAAAGCTCACCAGGAAACCTTCCCTTCACTCTGCCAGCTGGGGAAATACACCACGGTAAGAGATGCTCCCAGCCCCCAGCTGCTGGGTGGACGGGCAGAGGCCCTGGGCATGTGCGTGCGCGCGCACACACACACACACACACACACACACCATCTCTCTCTTTGCCCTGGGCCTAGAGGGGACAGCCACTCAAATTCAGCCCAGGATGTGCAGGCTGGCTGAATGGGCTACACAGTGGCCACCGCCCTTCCTCCATGTGGCGGCCTTTGAACCGTCTCTGAGTAGGATGGTGTTTCTTCTGTCCCATCATGCATTTGTGCCTTCACTCAAGAAACACAAATTGCTGCACCCCCATGTTCACTGCAGCATTGCGTACAATAGCCAAGATATGGAAGTAACCTCAGTGCCTGTCAATAGACAATTAGATAAAGAAGTGGTACATATACACAGTGGAATATTACTCTGCCATAGAAAAAAATGACATCTTAACATTCGTGACAATATGGATGGATGTAGAGGGTGTTATGCTAAGTGAAATAAATCAGACAGAAAAAGACTAATACCATATGATCTCACTTTTTTGGAGAATCTAAAGAACAAAATAGTGAAACAAACAGAATAGAAACAGACTCAGAGATCTAGAGAACAGACTGATGGTGGCAGAGGGGAGGGGTTTGGGGTGAAAAAGGTGAAGAGATTAAGAAACACAAGTTGGTAGTTACAAAATAATTGTGGGGATGTAAAGTATAGGATAAAGAATACAGTCAATAATGGCGCAACAACGATTAATATGTATAGGGCCAGGTGGGCACTAGACTAATCATGGGGCTCACTGCATAGATGATATAAATGTCTCATCACTCTGCTATTCACCTGAAACTAATATAAAATCATATTGAATACCATCTGTAACGGAGAAAAGAAATAATTTAAAAAGAAAGGAAGAAACACTCATTGAACACTTATTTTATGCTGGGCTGCATGCAAGGTGCTGGCGACATGAGCGGTGAAGATGAGGTTGCTGCTCACAAGGATGTGGGGTCTGGTGAAGGAGACAAGTGACACCAGTGAGCTCATGACTCATGACAGACACCTGCCCACAGGCCCTGTGAGGATTCAGAGGGGGCACATGGGCAGTCTTTACAAAACCAAGAAACTGATCCAGCACTCCGAGCCAACCGAGATTGTTGGGGGCCTCCCCTCGGCTCAGGTCTGGCTTCAGAGAGGGTGTGAGGATAACCCCCAAGTCAGGGCCTGGAAAAGCAGAGAGCAGGGGGGACCCTTTCTGGGGAAGGTGGGTGGTGACCTTCTGCTCCCCATGTTCCTCTGCGAATGGCTTTCACCAAGGTTAGAAATAAAGAGAAGGGGAGGGGTAAGTGGGATAAAAGGAAGAGGCATGTGTTAGCTGTTTGGGATGAGCCGGTCGAGACATCTGAGGTACTTTAGTTTTTTTAAGTGGTTTTTGCACGTATTACAAGTACATTCCTTGATGTATATTCCCAGTGTGTCAACTCCCCGGAGTGAGGCACGTGGCCGCTCAATAAATATTTGTTGGCTGAACAAATGGAGGAGTAAATACCAGTAGAATGTTGTTCTGGTCTCTTTCTGTGGCTTATGTTGCTTGTCTAATATGGTAGAAAAATGTACTTCTTTAAAAATGCAAATATTGTAGCATTTGCTGGTTTGGTGACGGACGTAAGAGAAAAAGAATGGTATGAAAGGTCGTGAAAATAAAGAGATGACATGGTAATGCCAGATAGGAAAAAGAACAGCAAGTGAAGCAACTCTTGGGGTGCATGCAGACCTGCCTTTAGATGTGGGTGCCTTGGTTTCACATGTCATGCAGGAATGGTAGCCAGGGGCAGATCCAGAGGGTTTGCTGTGGAAGGTGTTGCTGGAACATGCCAGGTGGCTCCTCGGGTGAGCATGAGGCTGCACAGTTGGATGGCACAGCACCAGCTTCTGAAGGGCTGGCCGGAGTTGGACAGGCAGGTCCCTTGCCCAACCAGAAACTTTGGCTCAGGAAGCAGCGGAAGAACCCAGGGCACCACTTCTTCCCAAACTTCAATGCACTTGCAAAGCACCTGGAATTCTTATTATAATGCAAACTCTGATTCAGCAGATCTAGGGATGAAGGTGGGTGCATTTCTAAGAATCTTCCAGGTGATGCTGATGTTGCTAGGAGACAGAACATACTCTGAATAGCAAAGACCATGAATATACTTTGAGCAGCAGGAGCCAGGATGACCCATCCAGTCCCTTGGTGTCAGGGACAAGGGGAGACCCTGGAGCACCCATTCTAACCTGTGAAGCTGTTGACCTACCTGCCAGACCAGGGGACGTGCTAGACGCAGTAGACAAGCCCCTACTGAGCTTGGGGAACATGCCCCAACTCAGAGCAGACACCAAGCGGGACAAGGCTGAACACCACGAGGGAGCTTTCATTTTAACCTAGGAAATAAAGCAGGCCCACCAGCCAAGAAGCAGTGGAGGGGAGTGCCATACAGCGAGAGCAAGGGGGCTAGAAGCAGATGAATGTGGTTTAAACCTGCTCAGTCACTGATCAGCCATGTGACTGGGTGCAAGTACCTAAACTTCCCCCAGCCTTGTTTTTCCCACCTGTAAAATGGGGATAATAGAAATGGTTAGGAAGATAAAAGGAAACAATTGATGTGAAACTCCCATGATCAGACCTGGAAATCTCTATGCAGCAGGGATATGACAGAAGCACCATCTACCCCATATCCATTTACCGGGGATGAAGTGATCCTGCAGGCACCTGGTCCCCTGCCAGCTACCCCTGGCAACACTGTAGAGAAGTAAAATGATTAATAAGCATTGCCGAGGCATACATCAATATTCCTTTTAGAAATATGCACTGGTTGCCACTCTGTGTCAGGCACGACATTGGGCTAAGTATCAAGGTGAGTGCATCCTGACCTATGAACTAGGGAAATTGGCCAAGGACAGGCCATGGGAAAGGACAGTGGAGAGAGACCAGGTGCTCCAGGATGGCAGGATTGTGTTAAGTTGAGAGTGAAGGGGAGTGAGAGTGAAAAAACACTGTGGAGTCGGGCATGCCGACTGAGGAATTTGCATTTTAGTCTGTAAATAATGGTCAGGAGTCTTTAGTATTAGTATATTTTTATCATCACCATTATTAGTGTAGCTAATATTTGTTGAGCATTTACTATGTGCCTGGGACTATGCTAAGTAGTCTAAATACATGATCATTTCTCTCACTCCTTCTGAGGACTCTGTGAGGTGGGTACTGTTGACCCCATCTGATAGATGAGTGAACTGAAGCTGAATACTATTGTCCCTAGATTACAGATGAGTAAATTGAAGTGTAAAGGTCTAAATAACTTTTCCCATTCTCACAGTCAACACGTGGGACGTTAATGTGAACACTCTGACCACAGGGGCAGCCCTTCTAACCACACCATTCACACATACATTGAGAGGGTGGCTGACAGCGTGGAATGGAAGCACGAGCCATTGGGTATCGAGTGAGGAGGAAGAAGCTGGTATCTAGGAATGAGTCCCACTTTCAGCTCCAGAAAAGATGGAGTAAGAGAAACTAATCAGAGTAGGGAGGGCTTCTGGACGTGGAAGCTTTTGAGCCCGGTCACAGGTGAGAGACATTATGTGACAATCTCTGGAATCATTTGCTACCGTGTCAGGGTTCCCTCCCTCTTCCCCAGGTGGGGTTATCTTAGCATATCTTAGCCTACTCAGTCCCCAGATCCTGACTCACCTGGTGACCAGGGGAGATGGTGCCCGCTCTAGATGGGAGGACAGCAGGGCGAACACCAAGTACCGCGTGTGCCCTTCCTAGAGCACACGCCCCGGCATGGCCTGGCTTCGCCCAGGGCAGGGCACCGAAGGGCTCCTTCAGGACAGCCCTCCCTCCCTCAGTCAGCACAGCCCCTCCCACCCCAGAGGCTGCCCAGGGGCCCTGAGCAGCCTTACCAGGGCCTCTCCCACCTTCCCTGCCCCGGGTCTCCCTCTGAAATCAATAGCCTCTCCTGGATTCTCGTCATTGCACAGGTCTGGTTCCACCTGCTTCCAGGCCGATGAGTCTTCCCGTGCAGCCTTCTCAAAGGGTGCAGCAGGGGCTGTCAGGACCCTGTCTGTGGCCTTGGCTCACGCTGCGGTCCCAGAAGCCCTGCCTGAAGCTTCCTCTGGCCACCAGAGCTTCATGGGCGCTCCTGGGAGAGCCCCACCCAGGAAAGACCAGGAGAAGCTGGTGGGGAAAAGGCCCAGCCTCCTGGCCCCTGGGGCAGGATACCTCTTAGGAATTCTCTAAATCATCTCCCAGAGTTCCCCAGCCAGGTGGGGCCCTGGTGCCCATAGGGATCTTAACTAGCTGCCTTCCCTTCCTGGTCCCCCTCCCCCTTCTCTTCTGTGCTTCCTGGGATCTCTTCCCAAATAAACTGTTTGCATTGAAACCCTAATCCCAGGGTCTACTTCTGCCCAAGGCAGGCAGCTTCCTTGAGGGCCTCCAAGGCCCCTTCCCATGCACTCTCTGGGGATGTGGCACCTTCAACCCCCAAATGGGCCCATATAAGCACTTTGCAGGGACTTTCATGCACCTCTTTGGATCCAGCAGGGAAAATGCAAACATGAGTTCCGTCTCCAGAATCAGTCCCTCACCGTGGGCAGCCTGACTGCCTTCCCGGTGCACGTGGCCCGTTCTCAGGAGCTAGGCTGCTCCTATTGTGTCTCATCCAGCTTTCTCTTGATTTCTACTGTCTGCACTCAGACCTAGCCCCGTGTTTATTGCAAGCAGCTTCAAATCCTTTCTGGAAGTAGGTGGGGTTATAAATAAGTAACGGCAGCCGTAACACATTCTCGGCAAGTTCTCAGTTCCGAGTGCAGCATTTTTATAGAGAGCTTTTTTTAGACAGTCAGTTGTTTCCACCGCCAGGACACTTCCTGCCATCTTCACCAGACTGGCATCCCTGTCAGGTGCCTTGGGAATAAGTGGGCAGAGCGGAATTAAAAAGCCAGCCAGCCGCCCACCTACAGGTCTTTGAAAGAGTTGTTCCCTTTTTCTTCCCTAATTAGGGTAGATTTGGGATGAATGGTCAGGCCCCAGGAGATAGCAGGAATGGGTGGGTCAGGAGGAAACCTCCATGCCCAGGCCTGGCACTCATCTATAAGCTTCAGAGCAAGTCTCCTTGGGAAGGTCTAACCAGTGACTCCTTTAAAACCAAGGGGATTCCATGTTGAAATGTCAGAGCCGGGGAGTGGCTATTTATAAATGAGCTCTCGAAATAGGATAAGGGCTGAACCAGAGGAAACAGCTTGGCTCTGAGGGTGTTCGCTCTGCTTCCCTAGGACAAACCCTAGCAACTTTGGACTTTGGGGCCTCAGACCCAGGTTCAAAGTTTGCCCGTGCTACTTAGAAGTTGTGTGACCTTGTCATCATCATTTGAGCCTCAGCCCCCTTATCTATATAATGGGGTTTTAAAAAGTCATGGGGGTGCTGTGAAGGTTAAATGAGAAAAATAGATCAGAGCACCTGGTACAGTTTCTGACCAGGGATGTGCAAAATGGGCGGGGCTCCTCCTCCTGAGCCGGCTGTGAACACCTCGCTTTTTAGAGCTGCTTGCCCAGGTCCGGAAGAAGGAGAATGGGGGGCTGAAAGGGAGGCAGCTCCTGGCAGCCCAGCCCCCGGCCACCTGCTCCGACTGAGTCTACGCCCTCACGCCGCTGCTCTGCCACATGCAAGCTGTCCATCACCTTGCAGAGCTTGATGGCACATAAGCTGTCCTCTGAGGGGCTCCTGAAGTTGAGCTATGGAGATTTAAGGAGCTCTTAATCTACTCAGAAAAATGGCCACCAGCAGGATCATTAAACCACCAAAAGACTTGCCCGGAGACGAGTGTTTTAGAAAAGGGAGGATATCGTGAGCACTTCCAGCCGCTTGTGGACCTGGCTTTCACCTTAGAAACTAACGCTTTCATCAGCCAGGGACTCAGACTCTAAACCTGGGGAGGGTGGCCTCCCAGAAGAGAGGGTCTTGGTGGGGTGGAAGACTGAGGGAGTCTCACAAAGCCCAAGTTCTGATCCCTACACCTGATCACCTCATAGTTTTCTAACCTTGAACCAGCCCTTAACTTCTGTGAGCCTGTCTTTGGCCCCTAAACACAACCACCCTGCCCATGACCATTATTCCAATTTCCAACACTCATTTATTATAGGAGGGCTGTCTGGAAAAAATCCAGCCACTGTCAATATAACGAGACCAGTGCCAGGGCTGGATACTTCCCGGACAGCCCTCAGATACCTAGTATTAGTGTCCTAGGGCTGCCATGAAAACAGGATCACAAACTAGGGGGCTGAAGACAACAAAAATGCATTGTCTCACAGTTCTGCAAGCTAGCTGTCCAACATCAAGGTGTCGGCAGAGCTGTGCTCTCTTTGGTGGCTCTAGGGGAGAATCCTTCCTTGCCTCGTAGCTTCTGGGGTCAAAGACAATTTTGGGCCCTTGTTGGCTTGTAACTATATTACCTCAACCCCTGTCTTCGCAAGCTCATCTCCTCCCGGTGCGTCTTCATGTGACCTTCCCTCTATGCATGTCTGTCTCTGTTCAGATTTTCCCTTTTTATAAGGACACCATCATATTGGATTAGGGTCCACCCTAATGATGCCATTTTAAGTTATCACCTCTGTAAAATCCTACCGTATTTTCCGGCGTATAAGACGACCAGGCGTATAAGACGACCCCCTAATTTTACAGTTAAAACATAGGTTTAGGCCTATATTCGCTGTATAAGACTACAGCCTCGGAAGTGGGGGGTAGTCTTATACAGCGAATATAGGCCTAAACCTATGTTTTAACTGTAAAATTAGGGGGTCGTATGCCGGAAAATACGGTATTTCCAAAAAAGGTCACATTCAGAAATACTGGGGGTTAGGAGCTTAACATATCTTTTGTGGGGACAGGGTATGACGCATACCTACTTAGTGCAGTATTGGGGTGCACGGATGTTTGTGGCTCTTGTATGTGGCTGACTGAAAGCCAAACTTTGTCACGTGTTTTATGTGCTCTTAGAAACTTCTGGAAGGAGACATCCTAAGTCCTCATCACTAGCATTGGGCTGGGTACCCAGGATCCTACTGGCTGGGGGCAAAAGGAAAAGACCTTCCCAGACAAGAGAATAGCCTGAGTGTGGCTAGGAGTTTTGCAGAGAGGGGACTGGATGTGCGGTGGGGGGTCAGGAGCACAGTGTGAGGAGATAGATTACAGCTAGCTGGGGCTGTGGTGTGCTGGGATAAGCTATGTGAGTGTTAGCCACCGAGAGCCAAGGCCGGTTTTCAGTCAGGAGAAGCAGTGCCAAGAGGGTTGGCCCGAGCTGTTGGCCCTGGTCAGAGGCTTTGGCTAGTAGGCATGGCAGAGCTTTTGTTCTTTCTTAAATGCACTCCAGAGGGTCCAGGAGTCATCCACGGCTCCTCCTAACAACTGAGGCTACCCCAAAAGGTAGCACCTCTTGGCCAGCCAGCACTGATCAGCACCCTCCCTCTTCCAGCTGTCCCACTCTGAAAGCTGTACCCCTGCCCTCACAAAGGTCCCTGGATCTCAGATACCAGCAATGAAGGGGCTGCAGCTGTCCCAAGGGATCCCAGCAAGCTCATGTCCCAGTCCTGGATTCTTAGACAGTGACGGTCCAGGAGCACCCCTAAAACACTACCTCCAGGGAAGCCCTGCTGCATCAGCCTTGCTTTTAGCCAGACTTCCAAAAAACACTTGGAGACCTTCCGAGACCCTCGTTACCAGCCCCCTTCCCGTCCATTGCTGAGAGCCCTTCCCGCCATGGGCAGCACTGTGCCTTTAAGATAATGCCTGTCTTTCTGTCTACAGTTGTGCGGCTGCCACACTACCTTTCTCCCCACCTGTTAGAAGCATCCGTTCTGAGGAGAATGATGCATATGCCCACTGATGGACTCACCCCAGCTGGAACATTCCAGAGGCCATGTTGTCATAGTGCCTAGATAAGTGTTTGTTGACCACAAAGAGAAGCTGGCCTGGCATGTAACAGAAATTCTCTTCATTGCAATTCTGGGGATCTTTTGCCATCTTCTGGAAGCATCCAGAGTTTCTAGCCAAAAGGGAGATCATAAATGCAACAACAGGCTCCAGGAGACAGGAAGCCCAGGTCAGGAACTAGACTCTCTGATGACCTAAGCGCAAGAGAGGTGGTGAGCTGCAGGTGTGGGAGTCAGATGCTGCAGCCCAGCCCCTGGTATACATCCTGTACCCTCCATCTGACTGCTGGGCCACCTTGCACCAGTCACTTAACTTCTCTGGGCCAGATGGGACGATAATAGTTTCTATCTCGTGAGGGTAAAAATTAAAGGGAGTTTATTGTGAAGCACTTAGAATAGTGCCTGGCTCAAGATTAGCCTGAGGAAGGGGGTTTCCACGAGAAACGTGCAGAGTGGAGAAATGAAATGTGAAATACAAGAATTTTATGCAGGTAGAATTGAAAGCACATCAGCCCCTCAGTATGGTCAGGCCTAGAGAAGAGGAGGCCACCCATTGGAGGTGCCCAGCATTTCCAGGGAACAATGATTTTTTCTTCCTTTTAAGAAATTTAAGTTGCTCTTTAGCCAAAAAAGAACAAGCAGCAGCCCTGATTACACCACTGTTGTACCCAGGAGCTGCCACAGATGGGAGTTTGAAAACATGGGGACTTGTTCGGAAAGGCCAGTCAGAAAAGCAGCCAGTGGCAGCAAAGAACTAAGCCTGCAGAAGAAAGGATCGATTTACATGGGGAAAAAAAGGGGGGGCCATTTAATGGGATTGCATAATGGGGTTAGGCTCTTCTCCTGCTAAAGAGCCCTAAGGGACCTTAGGGCGGGCCCTCCATCTGGCCCTGCTGCAGAGCATTCTGGGAAAGCAGGCTGGGACTCCTGTCTGGAGAGAGGCTTCCACTGAGGAAGGAGCACTAATTTGGGGAAGGCCTGCCTCGTCCCCCTCTGCTTTGGCGCTGCTTCTCATTAACTGCCAAGAAGGGTCTCCTCTCCACCCGACTTTCTCACTCCTTCTCTCCCTCCCTCTGCCCCAGTTTCAGAAATGCTGTGAAGCCACACTTCCTCAGCGCTCCCCATAACTGCCTCCATTGCCAACCACACCAGGCCGTGCTCTCCATTGGCCACAGCTGGACGGTAACATAGAAGCCATTTTAAACCTCATGCCTATGAATCCAGCAGCCAGTACAATAAAGCACCAGGTTCTTTTGTGTTTTATTAACTGCCTCTTCCCTTCAGTTAGCATAATAGTGAGTGAGATTTACACGCCGTTAAGATGGCTGCGCGTTATTTTTAATAGAAGGGCCGGCCAGCTTCTCTCTCTCAGCCTGGTGTGTGATACAGTAACCTCATCTGATGCTGATGAAGATTTCATTCACAGTGGCTGGGTCGGGGCAATGTCTTTTTTTCCAGATGGAGACTCTATTGTAAAATGACTTCCCGCTATAAGCATGCCTCTCTGTCCCTCTCCGTTGTGTCTTCCTCCGAACCGGTTAAACTGCCTATTAAATTTAATTACAGCCCAAATGGTGTACAGCTTGATCTTCTGTTCTCCCGAGTGTACTGTAGTCCACCAAAGTCCTTGAAGAAGGAAGACAATAAACCTGGAGGATGCGTGCCTACTTTCCACAATGAATGGTGGGGAAGGCAACGTTGGCCAATATCTTTGTAAGATGTCTATGGCATCTCTTAGGCAAACATTTCTTTCTGGCTTTCCTCACCAACAGTAAAAACAAAGCCAGCTTTATTGACTCTGTGGACTGATTTCCACTGAAGTGAGACACTAAAGACATCGGTTTGAAATGCACGGTACCCTTTACTGTTACTCATGACATTTATCAGAGGTCCAAATGCCAGGCCTGGGAGCCTTGCCTACCATTGGGTTGTTCAGTTCTGCCTCCATAGGCAGCATGACAAGGCTGTGGCCACGGCCCAGGGGAGCCTCATCCTCAAAATGTTAGTGGTGGACTTATGGGAACTTCATTCACTCATTGATTTATTCAACAGCTATTTATTGAGCCCCTACTGTGTATCAGGCACTGTTCCAGACTCTGACAATACAGCAATTAAAAAGAGAGAGAGAAACAAGAAGCCCCTGTATAACAAGTTAAGAGATCAGTGCTCTAAACATCAAGCAGGGTCGGGCAGAGGAGGGGGGTGGGGGAGCGGTAGGCTTCTGGAGTGTGAAGGGTTCTATAATTTTTAAGAGAGTGGTCCAGGAGGCCTCATGAGAAAGTGACATTGACCCAAGAGTTGAAGGAAGGAGGGAATGCATTACATAGATATCTGGGGAAGAGCAGTTCAGGTGCAGGGAACAGCCAGTGCAAAGACCCAGAGGCAGGAGCAGGCCCCACTGGTACAGGGAGAGCTAGGAGACTTTGTTGCTGGGGCTGGTGAGCTGGAGGGAAAGTGGGAAATGATGAGGTCAGAGAGCGGAGGCCAGATCCAGGAGGGCCTTGCAGACCATTGAAAGGACTTTGATTTTTAGCCTGAGTGAGATGAGAAATCGTTGTCTGGCTTGTGCTTTAAAAGTGCTCCTTTAGTCGTTTGGTAAGAATAGACTATGAGGAGACCCCAGTGGAGAGCAGGAGACCAGTGAGAAGGCTGTTGCAGTAACCCAGGCAAGAGGTATGTTGGCTTAGACTAGGATGGTGGCAGTGAGGACCTCTTCTCTAAGCCTTCAGAGTTCCTAGGATAAGAGGTGGGGAGAATGTGAACCTCTCAGATCTAAACTGTCTTAAGCTATGACTGCACATTAGTTAGAATTATTCCTATTGCAGGTGCTAGAAACTTAAATCAAATTAGATTTTTTTTTTTTTTTTTAATCCTGGTGGGAATCTGACTTGGCTGGATCCAGCCACTCAATATCCTAAGCACAGGGCCACTCTTCCTCTCTTTCCATTGTTTTTCTCTACAGTACTTTCTTCTGAGTTAGCTTCATTGTTAAGAAGACTTTCTCTACCTGGTGGCTCCTGAAAGCCCCTGATAATCCTCACTGAAAGAGAGCTTCACTTCCCTAATTGTTCCAACCAGAGTTTCAGAATGAAGCCTCACTGGCCAGCTCTGGTTCACCTGCACTTTTCTGAACCAATCATTATGGCAAGAAGGAGGGACCACTCTGATTAGCCAAACCAGAGTCAAGTGCCCTTCCTGCACCTGAGAGAGTTCATCGCCCCACCCAAACCCCAAGGCTGAGAGAGAGGGAGGAGCAGCCCCCACGAATGACTCTACAGACAGAAGAGAGGGACAGCAGGAGAGCAGAACTACAAGACGCCGTTCACCTCCATTCACCTAGTGATCCTGCTCTGGAGACGACAAAACGAGAAAACAGAAACAAAACCGTTTCCCGGGAGGTTGAAGTGTGTTCTAGTCAAAAGCTGAGGCCTTTGGTCATTTCCAGCAAGTTCATAGTGGTGTATTTGCTGTTTGTGCTGTAAGCATCCTTTTTACTGGTTAAATGAGGAGAGATGGTGAGGCTTATACTGGGCAGTGGAGTAGGCACCAGTATGGGGACTTTTCTGGCCTGTTACCTCCGCACATGAGGACAGGGAAGAGGGTCCCTGCTGTGGTCTGAACCCTCTGGTAGTGCTGTGGGCAGACGAGAGTGATGAGGAAAAGGGTCCAGAACACACCAGACACCATTTATTTCCTTTCCTTTGGGATCCTACTTACTCTTCCCAGCAGCCTTTGAGGGCCTTTGAGGGCAGGTGGTGTGTATCTCTCTTTATAGATGGTGATGAATTAAGGCTCTAGGCGTTGACCATCTGTAAAGAGGTCTTCAGGAGGTTTAGCAAGGACACCTTTCAAAAATCTACTGGAGGTCTCTTTACAGATGGTCAACGCCTAGAGCCTTAATTCATCAGGGTTATACATGGTGACTCCTCATCCCATTATTCTGTCTCCGTGTACGAAGAGAGGAGGTCACACCTATCGGCTAAGGAGGGCATAGGCGGCGGGTGGGGAGCAGGCACACCTGGGATCCACGTCCAGCTTCTCCTTGGTGAGCTACCTCACCTGCCCGAGATGAACGTGCCGCATGTTACAGCGTGAAGCTCGTGATAACCTCTTCTTCACTGGGTGGCTGTGAGCGTTCAGGCCAGGGTGGGGGCGGCCACGATAATGGGGCTCAGGAGGCAGCAGGCATTTCCCCTGCTAGGCTGGAAGCTCACTTAGGGTTGAGGCTGGGTCTGGTGAGTTCAGCCGCTATATTCTAGCCCCTGGCAGTGAGGAGGTGGGTCAGCAAATATGCATGGAGCAAAGGGAGAAGGGGAGGAAGGGAGGAAGAGGAATAAGTGAAGGAAAGAAGGAGTATTTGAGTGGATGGAGGAGCCCAGCTAGTGGGTGGTAGATGTTTTGTCTGAAATCTACTAACCTTCTCATGGGGTGAGGGGAAGGATTTCCCTGTACTTATTCTGTGGCTGTCCAAGATAAGGGACCCTGCAGGAACCCGGGCCAGGTCCTGAATGGAAGCGCTGAGGGACTAGAAGGCTGATCTTTGCCGGGAAAACAGAGCGGGGAGAAGCTGTGTAACCCTCTCAGGAGCCCCTGTATGTGCCCCTCGCGCGGCCTGGTCCCCTCCCGCAGGCCGCACGTGCCCACGGAACCTGGCCCTGCCTCTCGGCTGAGGCCTGAGCCTGGCAGTGGGACACAGAGCTTCATGTGAGGTATGAATGTGGTCACAGCACGAAGGACCTCTCGAGAGTGTAAGCTTTGCTGTCAAGGCAGCATGTTGTTTTTCTTTTTTGTTTTATCCTCACTTTTTAATCTTTTGTGTTTATTATGAAAAATTGCAAATGTAAAATGAAAGTAGAGAGAATAGAATAAGGAGTACCCGCGATCACGATCACTCCACAGCTAATCTTGTTTCATCATCTAGCCATCCTCATACATACTACCCATTATATATTACTTAGAATTACAGACATGTTATTTTGTCTGTAACTATTTTAATAAATATTCTAAAGGTAGACACTTGTGCAAACAAAAGCAGCAATGCTATCATTACTGCTCCTAAAATAAAACTAACATCTCAAACACCTTAATATCTCAAATTTCCAGTTTTCTGATATGTCAAAATTTCTTTTTATTTATTTGAATTATAATTCAGATAAGCTCTACAGCTTGTCATTAGTTCATAAGTCTCCTAAAAATCTCTTGTTCCTCAGTCAAGTGTATTGGGGTTTACATGATATAAATTTATTTTTTAAAAAGATTTATTTTTATTGTTTTTGACAGAGAGAGAGAGAGAGAGAGAGAGAGATACAGAGACAGAGAGAAGGGGGAGGGCCCAGAACAGTCTCCATAGTTGCACATCATTGGTTTTTCCACATAGTTTCATTCCACAGGTGGGTGCACAGGGCAGGAACTGGGCCGGGGTCTCACCCCGGTGAGAACTGAACTGGGGTCACTCCCCAGTTCAGCATATGGGTACGCAGAGACCAGGATTCAATCCTCAGTTCCCGGGGCTACAAAGCGAGCGCTTAACCCCCTGAGCCATTCTGGCTTCCCCTAAAATGTATTTTTGTAAAGGTATCATTTTATGTGTTTGATAAAAGTATATAGTCATGTAACCACCACCCAAGCCCCTTGTACACCTTAAAGCATGCTTTAACTGCCCCCACCACAGCAAACCACGATCTGTTCTCTGTCACTGTAGTTTTGCAACTTCCAGAATGTCATGTGAACGGAATCATTCTATGTCTAGGGTTTGTGTTTGCCTTCTTTCACTTACGTGATGATTTTGTGGTTCATCCATGTGGCGGCTTGTGTCGTTCCTTTGTTTGTTGTTCCTGCTGCCCAGCGTGGCAGTGCCTGGTCCTGTCACAGTTTAGCCATTCATCAGTTAATGAGCATCTAGACGGAGTCGCTTTTAATCCATAGGTCTCTCTTTCCATTTCTCATTTCCCCCCTTGCAATGTGCTTGTTGAAGAAACCAATCTGTTGCTGGTATGGGGTCTCCCACCTCCTGGATGTTGACAGTCCCAGCCTCCATGTTGTAGGTTTCATCACGTTCCTCTGTGTCCTGGGCTTTCTGTAGTGACAGCTACAGGCTCACTCTGGTTCTGGTTTGAGTATTTCATAGGTGGTGGGGTATTTCCACCATGACACCCAAATGGCAGCTTGCCTCTTTTTGAGATATTAGTAGCCACTATGGTCAATGCCTGGAACCTTAATTCATCAGGGTTATACACGATGACTGCTCGTACCATTGTTCCTTCTTCATTTACTACCTGGAATAATTGCACAAAGAGAAATCCCCCTCATCTGTGACTTGATTGTTAGTGGTACAGGGGTAAAATTTTCAGCCTTTTGAAAAGATAAACCTCAAGAAACATATGACCTCACTTATAGGTGGAATATAAAACTGAAAGGAACAAAGAAACAAAGACTCATGGACACAGTCAATAGTTTAGTGGTTACCTAAGGGTAAGTGGGGAGGTCGGGGGGAGAGATGGTTGCAGGGGAGTAGGGAGAGGGAATCAAACACACAATGATGGAAAGTGAGCTGATTCTGGGTGGTGAGCAAATAATGCAATGTATAGACAATATAATATAGAATTGTACACCTGGAAACTATGTACTTGATATCAATTAATGTCATCCCAATAAATTTAACATAAATAAATAAATAAATAAATAAATAAATGAAATGAAAAATAAGTAAATAAATAAAAAAAAAGATACATCCAGGCTAAAACATCAGCCACCCCACCAGGAAGCTCCCTGGTCAACACTGGAGTGCCAATTCATTAACAGGAGACGTGCTGAGCTCCCTGCCTTCCACTGACTTCCCAGAAACTCTCCATAATGGTATTTTCTCTCCCTCTTAGAATTCCAGTGCTGACCATCGAGTCCGACTGGACCTGGGCCTCTGGGACAAATTCAGTGAACTTGCCACCAAGTGCATTATTAAGATCGTGGAGTTTGCTAAACGTCTGCCAGGCTTCACCAGCTTGACCATCGCAGACCAAATCACCCTGCTGAAGGCCGCCTGCCTGGACATCCTGGTAGGTGCCCTTTGAACTCTCCATTGGGGCGTTGGGGGTGGGTTGGGGAGAGAGGACTGAGATGCTTTGAAGACCTCCAGAGGTGTCGGTTTCCCCTGACCCTCTTCCTGCCTCCTTTGTACACCAGTACCATCCTCCTCTGCATCTCAGGTCAAAGGCTCAGACGCCCCCTGGAGTTAGACAGAACCTTCCTACCCTCTCCACCTGGTATGAGAACCCCCTCTTCATGACCTTGGGGAAGGATCCAGCCAGTCTTGGTCACAGACCTTCACTGACAGCTTGCTCACTTGTATAAGGTGACCAGACGTCCCGCTTTTGGTGGGACAGTCCCAATTTTTAACAATTTGTCCCGCGTCCCGTGGCATTTTAAAAAAGTCCTGATTTTTGGAAAGAATGCACGACAAGCTAGGGAACGGCGGGAGATAGACCAGATTTTTAATCAAGAACCCCCTCACCCCCGGTCAATGGTGTCCCGCTTTACCAATGTTACAATCTGGTCACCTTACACTTGCAGCCCCTACCACAGAACAGCCCTGTAGGTCTTTGAAAGTCCCCCCTGCTAAACCTACCAGAGTTCTCACATAGCAAGCACCCTTGTTCCAAGCCTAGAATGACACCTCCACGGGCTGGGCGCTCACCCTCTCTGTCCCTGATGGGGGCTTCAGAGCCCGTGTGCTCAGTTCTTCCCTGGGCCAGTTCCTTGGGCAGGAAGGCAGCTCCCATTAGTGCTGGCAGGGATGTGCCCTACCTGGGCAGTGAATGTTGATGGGACTTTGGAGGAAATGGCAGTGAGGCATAAGAACATAGGGAAAGAGAAATTAGCTTTTGGGGTTCTTTAAAAGCATAGTTTTCTTTCTATTTCAGCTTTCATAGCTTTGGATGTAAACAATTCTGCAAAGCAAATAAAGTAACTCATTATAATTAAACACACACACACACACACACACACACACATCAGTTCTGCTCAGAAGAAGAGACTAGCCTGGAAGGGTGATTGTGTAAGAAGCTGAAATATTTGTCTTTCTGCTTGCAAGTTGGAAAGTAGGAGGAGTGGTAATAGTTACTCAGAAACTTACAGGTACCAGGTATTCTGAGACAAAATATGATATTTTTTCTTCTCATAAAATCAGAGGGTCCAGGATGAACCTAAGAACATTCAGGAAAAAAACAAAACATCCGAGCAGCTCTCAGTTGTCCCGTACCCACACCCAGTGGAGAGTGCAAACCTCGGCTTATTTGCACTTCACATGATCCAGCGACCTGGGGGTGGAGATTCTGGCCCATTTATAGATAAGCGACTGGACACCAGGTGAGTCACCCAAGTCAGATGAGCACTGGAGCCATCACTCTAGGGCCACATCTTTGGACTCCAAAGTCCGGAGAGAAAATGCAGACATGAGAAGATTCACTGCATAACTGGGGCGTGGTGTGTGGAGTGGGCCACGGGGAGAGAACCAGCCAACCACCAGAGAGCTTAACACAGGCAACTTGGGTAAATCAGCAAGGACGTAATAATGAGCTAGTAGAATAATGAACTTTGCAATGCTTTGTTCACAACTACGTCAAGTGAATTTCCCCTAAGCCTCAGAACATCCCCAAGATATTAGCTGCTGCGTGATTAGAGGGGCCCCAGAGGCTTGGAGTGGCTGAGTAGCCTGGGAGGTGACACACAACAAGTCACTGTCTGCACCAGGAAGGTTATGGGATTCCGACTCCCTGTATCACCCAGCCGCCCACAGGGCCCGGAGCCTTCCCGGAGCGCTGTCTCTGACTTGGGCCCTCTGTCCTTCTCAGCCCTCCCTTTGTCTAGCTGCCAGGGTCTGCCAGTTTCCGATTCCCTCAACTCCAGGCCTTTGGGAAAGGTGGAATGAGAAGGATGCTTTGAGGTCCTCCGGGGAAGTGTTTTAGTGTCTGATTTCCATAGCACCAACTGCTTAATGGTCAGCGTGCTATGTACCCTCTTAAAATTCCAGTCCCACCTCCAGCAACCGTCTTCCCGCATCTCACATTTACACCGAACTCTACAGCACTGCCTGGGTTTGCTCGTGGGTCTAAGAATCAGCCCTTGGGCCCACGGTAGAGACAGGGAGAACAGGAACTAATTTCTGTGACCTTGGTCAAGTTATTTAACCCCTCCAAGCCTCGGTTTACAGATCCACAAAATAGGAATACAAATCAATAAGGCATTAACTAAGGTGACTCCTTAAATAGGTTTAAATACAGTCACGGATATAAGCATAGGACCTGCAGTATGTGATGCTAGAAGCAGGGGCAGAGCTGCATTAACCTAAGGGGGCAACTTCAGCCTCTGGGGCAGGAGTCAAGAATCTTTCAGCCACTCCTTCTGGCGTCAGCGGGGCAAAGGGTTAAGGTTAGGGTACAGGAGACAGAGGAGGAAAAAGCTGTCACAGGGGAAGGGCAGAGGCCTGCAGCCATAGGAGATGAAGCAGGAGTACTTATTTGGCCCCAGACAGGAGCTCATTTCCCAGAATTTGTAGCAAAGGCTATTAATCACAAGATTCTGAAAATGCACCACTTCAAAGTGCATCTTCCAGATGAGAATCTCAGCTGGCTGAGCTGTTTAGAAGAATCTCCTCATCTCAGCCATTGATGTATGGATAGAGCGAGACAGAGAGACCAGGAGGATGGACAGACAGACGAGCACTGAGGTTATTCTCAGCCCCAAGCAGAGAAAGTCAAGGTTGTGCCAGGGTCACCAACCATGATCCGGTGCGACCCGTTCACAGGCACCAGTAGTGTGCTGTGCTGTGTGTCTGCCCCTGAGGCTGGCGTGCCTGCCCGGCTGACTGGCACTGCATTGGAAAGATGTTGTGAGTGCAGGACCTGCTCTGAGACCCTGCAGGAAGGGTTGATTTATAACCCAGAGCTGGGAGCTCCTCACGATTCAGGTCCAAAGGGAAGGACAGCCTGTCGCGTGTCCTGCACACGTGCCTGCCACACACACCCCGGCCGGATTTCTGTCCGGACTCTGCCTGTAGCCAGGTTTCCCCCTCGAGGCTGAGGGAAGGGGATGCTGAGGCCCCACTGTAAGCTGCATGACTCCCCACAGGGGCCAAGTAGCCAAAGGCCTCTGGGAAGATGGGCCAACTGGTCCCAATCATTGCAGGGAGAATGTTACATTCCTTTCCTCACCCAAGAGTGGGGCGTCCTAGGTTTGTGTTCAGGACAAGAAAGGAAGCCCAGGAGAGGGGTCCCTTCACCTGAGTCTGGCCTCTTGTTTTTCTGGCGAGGCTGGCCAGATGCACCATTTTAAATGGGACAGAACACAACGGTGCTGCTCTGTTTCTAACAGTACATCTGGTCAGCCTCGTCTCATGGCCTGAGTTCAAGCGGTCAGTAAGCTGCCCATTCATCCCATTCAAAACAGGACAGTACCTTTGTGTTCTGTCCCATTGAAAATGGCATGTCTGAGATACAACACCTGTTTATGATAAAAACACTGAATAAAATAGGAATTGAAGGAAAATATCTCAACATAATAAAGGCCATATATGACAAACCCTCAGCAAATATTATACTGAATGGGGAAAAGCTGAAGCCTATTTTCCTAAAATCAGGAACAAGACAGGGATGCCCCCTGTCACCACTGCTATTCAACATAGTTCTGGA